>BGPR01042528.1:0-13227 GCA_013235015.1 Araneus ventricosus | reverse complement strand
CACCCTGTATTTTTGCGATTTTCACCGACTAAACGTTGTTTGCGACCCTATGTTCTATGGCAATTTTTCATTCTCTTGTTGCCTACTATCACCCCTCTGAATTTGTCGGTCGAATTCGGCAACACCCTGTATATAATGATCATATAAATTAAAAACTAAACAGTAGAAAATGTTGAGATAAAAAATGTCTTAGTTACACAAATAAAAGGTTTTTTTATTGTTATTATAGCGTTTGTAAGGATGAGAAGGAGGAAGTTAGAATAGGAGTAATTTTAAATTTGTCTGATATGATGAACTAGATTTGGAAAACCGATTAAAACTAACTAAAATCAATTTCATAGATGTAACTTTTGAAACAGACTATTTAAAATTCAAACTTTTGATAAGGCAACCGAAAAAAGGAAGAAAAGACACTATATGTATAGCCCAAGAGTAACAAAATATACAGGTAAAATAAATCGTAACCAACAGATCAAGATTATTTACGGCAAATTAAATCAAATTCTTGGGAAAGCAACATTTAAAACCATATTTAAAAAAACTAAAAGTGCCAAATGTTTCCTGAAAAATCGCGAAAAGTTTATTTTACTTAGTTTTTTACGCAATTTATTTTCTCATTAAATTTCACAATTTTATAAACAAAATGAACAATCTTGCAGAAAAAAACGGAAAAAGTAGAAGAATAGTCCTACTAGTGAATAATAAATTTGATTGTAGGCGTATGTAAAGTTTTAGGTACAGTACTTGAAAAAAATCATTTTCATATAAAATACTTCAGGCCTTTCAAAAGAAATAACGAATGCTTCATTCTTTAACCTGTCAGTATACGCACGGGCTCTTTTTGGCCCCATCTTTTCTCTTTTGTTTAGAAATTCTGAGAATTTCTAAAAACTTGCCCCTGTTACTTCCTGTAACTTCATGGGGGAGCCAGACGAAGATAAAAGCAGCATTAACAGGTGCAGTGATCCTCCCTTCTTACTGGGGGGGGGGGGCATAGAAGAGGTATATTCCTCCTCGTATTCCTCCTCTATGCTTGGGGTCACGTTTCGGATTTATTTAATCCTATGGTCAGGGCTGTTTCATCCAATAGGCTAATTGGGCTGCAACCAAGGCCGCCATTGATCCAAAGGCGCCTATAAACTTCCAAAACCAATTTCTTTAATTTTAAACCAAAATTATTTTTAAATTATAATTTTAAATATGTTAAAAATACAAATATGATTAGGGAGCAGTTAACTAGACAGCCATCGAATTTGTAATATTACATAAACATGAATATCTTATGCTATAAATTAAAATACATATAATTGTGTCTAATAAATAATTATCAAATTATTTTGAAAAGGCGCCGATATGCAGAATTGTAAGGCTTTAATCACGGAACTGGCGACATTTTTACTCATTTATATTATTGGTTGGGTATCTTCATTGGGACATAGACGCTGATGGGGCGCCAAATTATGGGACTCTTCTGATGGGGCGTCAAATTATGGGACTCTTCTGATGGGGCGCCAAATTATGGGATTCTTCTGATGGGGTGCCAAATTATTCCACACCAGGGCGCTCAAATTTTTTAAGACGGCCCTGCCTATGGCTATGACAGCGTACTTTCAAGTTTCGTACTTCATATTAAAAATTGCATTTGTGTCTCACAGGGTTCTTACTGATTTTTTAAATTAGAAATCAAGGAGTATTTAAGGAGTTTTCATTAAAGGCGTCGATATGCAGAATTGTAAGGCTTTAATCACAGAACTGGTGACATTTTTACTCATTTATATTATTGGTTGGGTGTTTTTATTGGGCCATAGGCACTTATGGGGCGCCAAATTATGGGACTGTTCTGATGGGGCGTCAAATTATTCCAGCCCAGGGCGCTCAAATTTGTGACAGCCCTGCCTTATGGCTTTGACAGCGTACTTTCAACTTTGCTTTTTCATATTAAAAATTGCGTTTGTATCTCAAATACTAGTTATATATTTGTACGAAAAATATTCTTATACTTTGGCCATATTTTATTTTTGTGCAAATAGCCAATAAAATGAGGAGTAATTGTATAACAATTTCAAACCTTTTCTGTGAAACATCATAATCTGATAATGTTTTATGCTTGATTCGTCTGTCTTTATATTATTTTTTTTTTTAAATTAATTCTCAATTACACAGCAAAGATAACATGCACACAAAAATGTGCTTAATATTGTCTTTTAATTCGGTATCTTAGACAATGGAAAGTATTGTTGTAAAATGTTCATACAAATATTTAAAAACATTTATTAAAATTAGGAGAAAAAATTGTACGAAAATAAAAGTGGTGTAGCTAAAAAGTAATTTTTTAAAATTTTAATTGTTTTAAAAATAGTTTTGTATGTAAATACCAGGGGTGTAGTAAAGCCTTTTCTTTTTTTAGCAAGAAATAAATAAGAATAAATTGTGGAAACTTCCTTAAAACAGCACGATTTTTGTCACTCTGGTTAGAGCGTTATGGCACTGCTTTTAGAGCGTTCTGGCACTGCTTTTAGAGCGTTCTAGCACTGCTTTTAGAGCGTCTCGGCACTGCTTATTTTGCGACTACACCACTGATTAATACACTCCGAATTATTACGAATAAAAAAAACTGGCGCGACGCTGTCTTTTCAAACAGCCGCTGATGATAAAGGCGTACGGCTACTTTACTCGCATGACTCTTTTGTTTCCCGAAGTTTCTAGGTTTAATTAAGGAATAAGAATGGTCTTACCATTAATGGTGAATGAATGGATAAGCATTCAGGTAATTAAAGGTTATGCAATCATTCTAAAATGGAAGTTAGAATGCAGCTTTGCGACTGAGTATTCGCTAAACTACACAATTCCGATACTTCTGTTGTTACCCTTTATCTTTAAAATTAGTTATGTTTTTAACATATGTAGTCACCGAGATATAGAGGATCTCCCATACAGCGTTTTTTGTAGCGTTTTGGCGTGTGAATTAAATTTGTTCCTGAGACCCCGATGAGAGAAATTTCGATTAATTTTGAATTAAAAATCTAATTAAAATTTTGTGGTTATTTCCCAAATTTGGTAGTTCTCGGTCCAACGGTCTACTCCGTAGGGCCTTTTGAACGTTTTTTTGCACCATTCTTGTCTTATGACGCACTTTACAGATAATTTTTGCATCATGTTGCAATTTACAAATCATATCCGGCCTCAGGGCCGGCCCCAAAAAAAGAGGGACCGTTGTAAAGCTGACTTGTGAGTCCTTGAAACAAGTTTGGCATAACAAAATAATTAATTGCACTTTGCTATTGCATTGAACAATTTGATATAGTAAGATCTTAAAGCATGCATATATGACCGCGATAAATAACTAAATTATAAAATCTAATACTTCAATCACACAAAAAATCGTTGAATATCAAATAATTGCTTTATAAAAACAATTTGGTTAGCGACATTCTATAATAAGTTTACGATATGTGATTTTTGTATAATTTTCTTGCATGTTTTATAGCAAATTCTTTGATAATATCATCATAATTTAGGTTTTCAGTTAATTCGAAATCGATAGATAAAATGGTTAAAGAGTTCTTGACTAATAATAGATTATAATGATCTGAAGTAATTTTTTAATATTTTCAATCTTGAGAAAGTTTTTTTCTGCAGATGCGATGTGCATAAGGCCAATCTGATTTTCAGAGCAGTAACAAAATGATGATACAATTCAAATAAATATTGAAAATTTATATAAAAATAAATATGTATAAATTAATATATTATAAATTAATTATAATATACTAATTATAATTATTATAATTTAATTTATATATTTTAATATTATAAATTTTGAATTTTTTAAATAAATTAATGCAATTAGTTTTCATTTTGCAAAATTAGTCAGCAGGTGGGGCTTTCAGAAATGCGGGGGCCTTGTGCGTTCACCATAGGTCTGGCCTTGCCCAGCCGAAGGGTGGGGAACCTGCGGCCTTTTTGAGTTCCTTATGCGGCCTTACCAGTTATTTACAACTTAAATTGAAATAATATACTTATCTGTAATATAATAATAATTACAGAACAATAACCTTTAAGTTTCTGTTCTTGCGACCTTTTGCCCAACTGCCAAGTGTTATGTGGCCTTTCAGTGCAAAAAGGTTCCCCACCCCTGATATAACTTCTTGAGACCCAAAGGTATAATTTTCTATCAAATTTCACAAAAATCGAGATTAATACTCTTGATATGATTATATAACACTATAAAATCAATTGTACATTAATTATATAATAAATAAATTAATTAATATAATTAAATTATAAAATTAATTATATATAAGTAATAGATGATTGCATAAGATCATCCAAAGCATTGGACAGCGGGATTTAAGGGCTTTGAATTAAATTCAAACTTTAATTGCAAATCAAACAGGAATGTCCATTAAAATTGACGCGGGGATTTAAGAGGATAAATATTATCATGCTTAAAAGAATGAGAAATACACACTTACCTCTCTGATGATATGTCGAACAAATAATCTTCATAATTGATATGGGTCGGTACAGAATCGCTTATGTACTTCAAAATGGGACCGATATTTAGGTAATGCTGGCGTTGAATACAAAGACTTATAAACTCGATCTCATGTTCATCTTCTAAGCTCATATTCCCACTTTGACGTGCATGATAAAGCAGATACTCGAGGATTTCCGGCTTTTCGTGCTCCACCATCCATTCTATAACATCAAACTGCATTATGAAATGAATGAAAAGTGTAGAATCTGTGACTTCGGGATAAAAACAGTCAATGAATTTACTCGCAGTTCGAATCTCTAGACGGGAAAGCAAGGGCAATTCCGAAAAAGGTATTTTCACTATCCATTTCAAAAGTTTCTCTTTTGAAAAATTTACACTGAGTGCATCCTCTATGAAATTGGACAAATTCCTAGCGCGAAATCCACAAGTAAGAGTAATTTCGGCTATGTGTGCGCTTCTGCAACAAGGCGCGTAGTACACAGATTCGGTAACAACATGATCCTTCAAGCTGCATTCTCTGCCTTTCGGCAAATCCAAATGCAGAGTGTAGAGAAGTCTTCTTTTCGGAGCAAAGAACTTCCTACATTTTTCTTCCGTGTTTACGAAATTTCTTAAACGTCTCGACATACAAATATTGCATAATAATCTGAAATCTGAAATCCTCGAGTCTTGGCGCAGTTTCAAATCTAAATAAGAAATAGAGTCCTGTACGATGAAACTGAATCGAGCGACATCCGTAGCAGTCTGCAATACAATCGATCTACCTTCTATTGCTGTTGAGAATATGTCGGAATCCATCGAAAAGAGTCAAGGTTTGCAATATGGAAACTGTAAACCGAAATTTATCGTCCAACCGATAATGGACACCACAGCCCAAGTTTCTAGCGATCCACAGATAGTTGTCTTCAGCACTGACTGAAAATGGTCTAAATTGAAGCAGTACTGGGAACGCTGCAAGGACAGACGCGACCTTGAATGATTGAAGACTTGTTAAAGGGGGAGAAATGCCCCCATAGAGACAGCTGTGGGTCGAAATCCTTTGCAGTGTGTAGAATCCGATTTTCGGAAGATAAGATAAATGAGTAATGATGACGTTATGGTCAGAAAAGGCGTGTGTATATACAAATGCTTGTACACATATAATCGCTAAGAAATTTAGGTTTTTCATGATGTCGCTATTTTTACTTTGACTGTTGTTAAGCTCTAACGTGATAATTTTTATCCTCCTGAGACCAAAAATTTAATTTTCGACCAATTTTCGCGAGATTAACACTCTTGATAGAATCATATAACACAGTAAATTATAAATTTATTAATTTATATTAATTAATTTAATTAATAAATTAATCCAACTATATAATTAACAAATATATTTAATGATACATAATTAATAGACAAGAGCATGGGACCATCCAAAGCATTGGACAGCGGGATTTAAGGGTTTTGAATGGAAGGCAACCGTTCTTGTAAATGAAACACAAATAACCGTGTAAATGAACCCTGGGTCTCAATAGGATATAGGATGGCATATGATTTGTATATTTGACGTGTGGGATGTGACATGCATGATGCAATAATACTGATAATAATAATTCGAAACGCTCTACAAGGCAAACCGATGGACATAAAGCTACCAAATTTCTCTCGTAGTTACTTTTTGGGTAGGTGCCCACTAAAAAAAAGGAATTTCAAACTTTTAATTGGGTGTTTAATTTAATTAATTAATTAAAAATAACAGAAATGTCCAAACTTTACTTTACTAACTTCGGATCATATTATCGCATAGAAACCACTTTTACACCAACAAATTTTAAAAATGAGTTTTCTATAATATCAGTTTTATTTTTTTTGTATTTTTCATTAATTTCAATATATTTTTCGAAGTTAGTTTTAGACACAATTTTATAGCATTGCTTTATATACATTATTTTAATTATTATATTATTTTACAAAAACAAAGTAAACAAGACATATCAAAATGCAGTTCATAAACTAAAAATTCATTAATTAAACAAAATAACCAAATCTAAAATAAAATCTAATAAATTGAAAATACTATAGATACAAAAGAGCAAATTTAAACATTTAGATGTTAATATCTATAAGAACTCTGTAGCTATCAAAACTATTGAATAAAGGCAATCCAAATACATAGAGTTTTCAACAATAAAATTAGTAGTTTCATGACATTTTTATATATATATATTAACCTGGTATATATATGTATATATATATATATATATATATTAGCAACGGGTTTTTTCCTGAATATTCGGGAATAAAGCGTCATTCTCCCTTATCCTGCTTGTTGGACTGTTTTCATCTCACACCCACGGGACGATTTTGTAACAGTATCAATACAAAAAAACAAAGTTTAAATGAACTTTATTTACTTTCATTTGTACTTATCTTGGAAGTGAAACTACAAGGTTGGGCTCCAAGCAATAAATATGATTGTATTTTCGGAGGTAAGGGAAGCTGGCTTATCCCATTTCTCAAGTCTCCTTTTTCACCCAAGACATTCACAATTTTACTCTGGCAGGGGCGTTTCAGAGGCGCGAGGTCTCTTCCTATGGCCTCGAAATAAAAGTTGCAGAGGTCTGCTATTTCACTCTGGGTTAATATCCTTCTATAAGGGGCTTTCAATTCCTTCGCCGTAAGTATGGGCTCAGTTCTGTAGTTCAGCCACAGAGCGATGATTTTCTGCCCATCAGTGGGATCCTTCAAAAACTCATGCACAACTTGCGCAATATAGCATTTCTGCTTTCTGCTGAACAATTTTGCATCGAGAAGCTTTATTTTCTAGAACAACAAGCTAGAGAATGAAAAGACAATATTGTATCAAGAGAATGTTATCCCAATATAATCTCTTCTAGTAACACGAGGCCTCGGTGGCCTAGTGGTAAGGGCTTGGCTCTGAGGCCGGAGGGTTCCAGATTCGAAACCCGATTCTACTGGAGATTCGTCGTGTGTGGGGCCTGTTGCAAGCTAAATCATACATAGTGCCCAAACGCCCTCCCGTTGGTATTGCGTGGAGGCTTGTAGAGGGTGTGGCAGCTCAGGTGATTCGGAATTACGAAGTCAATCCCAAAATAGCCCTTGTGTTGCTTCAGAACGGGACGTTAATGAAACTAAACTCTACAGGAAAATGTGTGTAATAATGAATTGCAGATGTAAATAAATTTTACGTAACTTAAAGCATATTAATTATCGACAAAGGTTAATTAAACTAATTAATTATCTAATTGAAATAAAGCAATTATAAAATGCATTTATCTCTACTAAGGAGAAAGTGAGTGCGTCCGTGTGTCGGCCCTACAGGGCCAGACCGCTGGACCTAGAGCTACGAAGTTTGGCACAAATATACTTTGGAGTGGGGGAATGTACACCTCGGATCCGTTTTCTTAAATTTTAATTAGAATTTTAATTAATTAAAAATTAAGCTCCATTTTGGCGTTTTTCCTTAATAACTTCCAAAAATATTACAGCACAAAAATTAGTTTTACACCATCAAAATATTTTTAAAAAATGATCTTTTTAATGATATCAATTAAGTTGCAGTACGATTTTTTTTAACTTTAATAAATTGAAAAAATATTTTTTAGCATAATTTACAACAATACTTTTCACTGTTGCAACGCAATTCAAACCGTTTTCATTGTTTACACAAATATTTATTTGCGTGTTTCTCTTCCATTTTTGAAAGCTAAAGTAATATCTTAATGTTTAATGCTATGTTTTAATAAGTATATTTTAATCCAGCTAACATGCTGCTGGAAGTAAAATGTGCCGCGACATTTTAATGGTGAAATCAAATGCATGTTTTTCAGAAAAAAAGGATAAAATTCGTGTTTACTTGGAAATTGGAATTGTAGTTGTTGAGGAATCGGCTCTAATATCATCTATTATTTCTAAAATCTGTTGAGATCAAAGTTTCATTTGCTGATGATCGCAACTCATTTCAGTAACTTCTTTGTCTGAATCCGAATCAGCGCCTGAAAGGCACAAACGAACCCTTGAATGCCCAAGCCCGTCAGAGGCTGAAATTCCCTTTTCTCTTCGCATTTGGAAAGGAATAATTAATCCAGAACGTATTTCTTGTCTTGTTTTTGAGTGAATGAATTCTTTGTTCTTCCTTTTCTCTTAATAAAATGGAAAAGGTCAGAGAAACAAAAGGGCAAGTGTGTAATGTGTATGATGGAACGACGTATAAATATGAACAACGTATAAATGAGAAACTTATAAATGGTTCCTTACTGTATTTGGTTGTTATTTCGTCGATATAAGTGACCCATTCTGTATAAGCACCCTAGGCCACGGTTCCGGTTTGACACATGGGAAATCTGGTGGTTAAGATGTTAAGATTTTTTCTGTTAAGCATTTCAGGGTTTCTAGAGCATATTATAAATCAATGGTAAAGGATAAGGAAATACAAAGTTAACGTTTCCCAGAAAACAAGAAGAAATTGACATTCAAAGAGAAAATGGTGACATTTCTGAAAAAAATTAAATTTTATAAAGTAATTGCCTTGCACAAAAACTTATATGCACACACCTTTTCTGACCATAACATGATTTCTCATTAAGGTGGCTTTACAAGACAACAATATTGTCGCGAAATAAAATAGTGCGCATGCGCAGAAAGAGCAGATAATGACAAATACTTGCCCCGACCGACGGGAGGACTGAATGATATGTTGGCCTCGTGTAAAACAGGGTATCTAATCTCCGGAAACTAGTTGTTACCAACGGTTTAGACTTAAACGCGATGCGAAGGAATTTCGACTACAGCTGTCTCTGCGGCGTATTTTATCGTCACCATCTCTTATCTATAGGAGGTGACGATTTTATCCCCTTTCCATAGCCTTCATTGCTTCAAGGTCACTTCTGAACCTTAACCACTTAACTGAATAGTTTTCTTTGCTATCTAATTAGATGACCCCTCCTGTTTTGGAAAGGGGCTATCGTTTTCATTCATCTAAGAAGGCATAGCATACTTAAGATGTTTATGGATGCTACATATTTTTTGTGTCAAATTGTGAAGCTAATTAATGATTCAATTTTAGTTTATAAGACTAAAATTTCGATAATTCGATGCACGAGTATTCTCGGGCTGTTAAGTTAAGCGGTTAAAAACGACCTCCGAAATACTCTTCAAATACGACTCATTGTTTCCGCATTGCAGGACGGAACACAACGATCGTCGGATCGCCAGAAACCTTGGTTGAGAAATCCATTATTCTACGTACATTATTTCTACACAAATTGCTTTTTGTGAATAATTTCACAAACCAAGCGTAGAATTTTGAGCATGAATAGAAAATTTATTTTCTCCATTCAATTTCTTTTTTTAATTTCAATAAATTTTTCAAATTGATTTTAAACAAAATTTTGTAACAATACTTTTCCTTTATATAATAGATTACAGCGAAATAACAAGATTGTAAATTGTAAATGCGAATAATTTAATAGCGTGTGTATCAGCAAATATAAAAAGGATTTTTTTTTCAGTGTTATACTAATGCTTTAATATATTGCAAAACATTGGAGGGTTTTTTTAACCTGATAATGTTTTTAGGCTGGAACTCTTTTTGTAAATTACGCGATGTAAAAAATCGAACAGAATCAAGCAGAGTGCTTCAGCTATTGCAATCAAGCCAGACGAAGACAAGATGGACGAACAAGCTTAAAACATTATCATGCTACGACATTTCGGACTAGAGGTTCGAACCTCCTGTTACGTCATGTCTAGCAAGAGCGCACTGTAGCGCCATCTGTAAAAAATTGAAATAATGCAACCAGTCTAATGCTGTATCCCAACATAAGCGGTTGTACGAAAAGACGCAGAATAAAAAGCCTTGGAGTTGCGAGGAAAACTTTTTTCATCTAAAACCAATTTACAGTCCTAATTCACGTCGAAAACACCTCCCTCATAATTTTTTAGATATCGAAAAAGTAGACATCTCAGCAGGTAGGCTGGCTGGAGTATTAAATCAATAACATTGATATTCTTGTTTTAATTATATTTTTTTCAATACAAAAACATTGAGGAAAAGTGCTTTTCGCGAAAAACGTACTGCCCCGATCTAGACCTGTAATCGCCTTTATCATTTTAAGCAAGAGTGTGACATCGAGAAAATCTCTGTCTTTATTTAATCTCTCAGTCTGGATTTCTAATCGCATCATAGCTGCAGCAACCCTAGTCCGTTGACCAGATAAGTTCCAAGACAGGCTAACACAGATATCATCTTTATCCGAAAGGAACTCTATTATTTAAATCCCATCAGCAGTCCTTGCCATTTTATCTATATCTTGCCATTTTATCTACACTCATGCAGAAAAGTATCAAATCGAAAAATTAGAAGACATTAGACTAGAAATATATATCATGTGTTTAGGAAATGCATATTTTTATGAATTGTAAGGGTAATTTTATGATGTAAAGAAGACACAGCAAAAATACACTCAAATTTAATTGCATTATTTAAAATTTTATAAGGAATTAGAAAAATTACTATACAATTGAAGTTGGAATAAAGTATAGAGTCGATATGATTTATTCTTTAGTAAGTGATATGGGAATCGCTTTTTTCTATTGTTTGCACTAACCGTCGGTTCATAGAACCAGACATAGTTTCGAAGGTGTCCGGGTCAATGTTGTTATAACAATATTTAATTGCTGTCTTTAGATCACAGACTTGCTTCTGTACTGTCGCCCATTCTTGTAATCGTACTGATGAGCCAGAATACCTCAAAGACCTCCCATTAGATTCAGGTCGGGACTCCGAGATGCCACATATGCATTGAAAAGTCATTACCTCGTTCGCCTTCATACAGGATTTTGTAGAGCTCGGAATATGCATATCATGCTTTAATTTATTGAAATGTTCCATCTTCTGTTGTAATCAGAAGAGTAACTGGCAACGAACTATCTGGCAGTATGTCCTGATATAAGAATGAATTATTTTATTTTCGACTAAAGCAATTTCACTTCCACCACCGGCTACAAATGCGGCCCAAACCATGACACCTCCTTCTCCGAATCGGAGTTTTTAAGAATAGCTCATACCAATAAACCTTAAATCCTTTTGGACCATATAAATCACGCTTTTTTACTTTCTCGTATACGAAGTATATAAAGAGAAAGTATTGTAATCGTCAAAATATTCGAACTCGAGATTTTGACGAATTTCCACGTTTTAGACCTCCCTGAGTCCGAAAAACACAATTTTGGAATTATGTCTGTCTGTGAACTCGATAACTCGAAACAGTTAAAGCTACGGAGACGAAATTTGGTATGTTATCTTGACACATAATTTGTAGGTTTCTATCAAATTTTGGACAAACTCCGTTCAAGGGGAAGTCTGTCTGTTTGTCTGTATGTCCGTGTTAATGTGAACGCGATAACTCACAAACATAAATAGCTAGGTGGATAAAATTTGGTACACATTTTTATCATCAGGAATGTAAGTTTGTATCAAATTTTGGACCAAATCTGTCAAAGGGTTGACTGTCTGTCGGACTGTCTAATCGCATACTTGTAAAAATTATATCTCCTAAACCTTTAGTTTAGATAAATAAAAATTGGTATGACGGTTGCTAACATTAATTATAGATCTGTGCCCAAATTTCATTTCAATCGGTTAAAAAAAGGCGTTCAAATTGCATATTTAAGACTTTTACTTGCGTACTGGAAGTAATCTCTGCGCATGCGCAAGCTATTCAGCGATAGCGAACGAGGTCACTTTCTCCTGTTTTCTTTTTGCTTGCGCACGCCCTCCCATTAGCGGAGCTTGCTAGAGTGTGATAGAAAATAAATATTGCTAAGTTTTAATACATACGCATCTCTTTGAATTTGAGTCTTCACCTAAATATTTTACAATCTCTATAATCTACAATGAAAAACCTTCTGATAGTCATTGCATTCTGGGTTACAGTAGGTTCCAATTTTTTATCCACGCAGGGGGAGGAGAAATGGCAAATTTTTGAGAAGTAAACGAGAAAGTTTAGGAAGGCCACTCCAGATGGTTTCGTTCGAAAACACCAAATCATTCCAGTCGGTGTCAGCGGTTAGGTGTTTCCGTTCAAAATTTAAACATGAATCAATACGCCGCTTAGAATTTGAAGGCTTTCCCTTCAGTTTCTTGTATACAACATTATTATTTCTCTGCAGTGCATTTCTTATTGTTCGACTGGTACAGGGCAACTGCACTTCATCTTTAATTTGAAAGGAAGACAATTTTGCTTGCAGGAGAGCCTTTGAATCCTCCTCTCCCCTTGAAGAAATTATCTTTGGCCTTCTTGTTCACTGTTTTGTGCCATACTTACCAGGTTTAATGGGAAGGCGGTTAATTACAGCTTTCGATCTGCCAACTTTTCGTGTAATTTCATCACCATTGTAGCCAGCATCTTTAAAAGCTAGCATTTTAACTTGCTTAGTTTCTGAAACGTGTAATAGTCTCTCCAAGGTATTAAAATAAACAAAAATAAAATAATTCTTCATCCACAAAACTTGTATTTGTTTCTAGAATCGGAGAGAAATGCTTTCTGTGTGGGTTTGTTTCTTTCTTCAGATGTTGGCAATCAGCAGAAGACTTTATACTTTTTTCCATGCTGCCATTTGCTGATTTTAGTAATTTTTACCTAATAAAAAAAATAAATCAGAATTTTTTACAAATATATTTCGGTACGTCATTCGGTCACCGAAAATTTGAATAGTTTAAAATT
>BGPR01042527.1:0-13227 GCA_013235015.1 Araneus ventricosus | reverse complement strand
TGAATTTGCGTATTATTATGGTTCCGTATTATTTGTTTATGGTTCATTGGGGCCGCCGGCCCCACCACACATAAATACAGCAGATATGGCTTAGTGAAAAATGGAAAATACACCTAATTGTAAAAGCATGTACAAAAATTTAAAAATTCTGAAAAGAACTTATGATTTTATAAAAAAAAGTAATTTATTAACTAGCAAAATAGTAAAAAAGAGTTAAATTAAAAATTAAGCATTAAAAATTTATCAAAAATTTTGAAAGTTAAGACATATTAAAATTAAGATATAAAAAAGGGAGAAACAGAAAAGGGAAGCGCGGCGAGTGAAGACACTCGCGGGATCGAACCCATGATGACAAGATTGGAGTTAGGTGCCTTGACAGCTAGACTATCTAGATTTACAAGCTAAGAGTAAAACGGGGTCTTTTGCGGTTTCTATTATCATTAAAATCATTATTTGGAATTTTAGAAATTTCGGAGTTTGTAATAGAGGGAAGGAAGGTATAAAATTTTGTAGAGAGTTTGTGGATGAATTCTTTGAGGGAAGGGATATTAAAAGTGTGTGCCTAATTTCAGCAGTTCTCAGGTACCAATGTGCGCTGACTATCATTCTGAATGTTTTGTTCTCGAGGGTCTCAAGTTTGTATAAATTGGTTTTTGCAGTGCAGGCCCAGATTGGCCTTGCATATGTGATTATTGGCCGTAGATAGGCAAGGTAAATGAGCAATTTATTTTCAATAGAAAGTCCAGAGTTCCTGCAAATCAGGGAGTATTGAGCACGAAAGGCTTTGTTGAATTTTTCGCGAGTTTGATTAATATGGGAACGAAAATTGAGGTTCTTACCCATATAGCAATTTTAGTTTGCAGCAAAGTTGCAATAATCTTGCTCTGCAAATCTGCAAGCGTGCAGCAAGTTTGACACGGCAAGAGTGCAAGCTGGAAGCATGTTATTGCAAACGAGTTAGTCACCACGCTTCGAACTTTCAGCAAGCTTGTTGCGTCAAACACATTGCAAGCTATAGAAAAAAGTGCACAAACGAATCTCAGATTTAAACCCCGACAACTCGCTTCGTAAACCTGTCGTCTTCACCTTTTCAGCCAGAGGGACTTCGATGGCGGAAGACAGATTGCGCTACAGAAAGCTTGCAGCTACACGTTTTATTTTAAACTGTCTTCTTGATTTCTTTAATTTTTTAAATTTTGAGTTGAGAATATGATTTGAAGACAAAGGGGGAGCGATTTTGCCTAATAACTACGATTTGCTAATTGAATTAATTATGAAATTAGGGTTCAAAAGTAATTACTTTTAAAAATATGGGACACAAAGTAAGTTTTTATTTTTCAACAAACATTGACTGTTTTTTAGGTTTAATTTTGTTTATGAACGTTAAAATTTCAACATTAAGAAAAAGTCGATACATAGTTTTCTTTAAAGTGTGAGTTCTATATTTTGTAAAAAGATGGAGAATTTTTCAAAAGTAATTTTTTTATAAAAAGACCTAGTTAGTTTTTTTTTCAAATTTTGATTGATTTCTTGATTTAGTAAAAAGAAGGACGGTCTAGGAGATGCTATTAAAAATCGGATGTTTTTTAAAACAGAGACAAAGATAAAAACCCAGATATATACAATAGGGTGGATCGCTCTTCTATGGAGAAAAAAAAAATATTATTAATCAAAACCTACCTATGCGGAAAAGATGTTCTATGGTATGGAGATTAAGAAATTAAATTCAAAATTCAATACTGCCGCAAGGTGGTTGAATTTTCGAAAAAAAATGGAAAAATACTGAATTTTGATTATACGATTAAATAAAAATATTATTAATCAAAGCCTACTTATGCGGAAAATATGTTCTATAGTATGGAGATTAAGAGAAAAATAATAAAAAAATTTAAATTCTAAATTTAATACTACCGAAAGGGGATTGAATTTTTAAAAAAATGGAAAAAAATACTTAATTTTGATTATTGATTATACGATTTTAGATTCGAAATAATTGGGTTTTTTTTGCAATATAAATAACCAAAAGTGATGATTAATGAGTGGTGAGTACTAAGTAGTGAGTAGTATAATGTACATTGTACATTGCAACATTTTATGACTCAGCTCCCTCTCCCCACACCGTCAAATCAGTCCGGTTAAACAACTAGAGCAGTAGGCAATGACTTTGCGTGCTTTCAGAATTCTTCGAAGGGCTAATTCCCTTATGTGATTTCTGTCGTCAGCTAGCACTGATATCAGGACATTCTCTGGGTGGCCAAAAATCAGTTTCTTTTAATAACATGGTCTATGACATCCTTCAAATCATTCGAGAAATAACGCGATAGAACGATTGATTGATGCAAATGTTGTGCCTCATAGATAAATTATGGTTTCGTTTTGATCTTGAACGACATAGACGCATAGACTTTTGAGAAGAATGTCATTAATGTCAATAAAGCCTCGGATGAATTTTCTAAGCCGCCGTGAGTGGCAAACTTTTCCAGGATTTATCTTCGACAGACTTTCTCTGCAATGTCAGCAGTTTATGACTTCACAAATTTCCATTAACTACAGTTGATCAGTACTTAAGTCTTTCTTGTTAGTCACTTCACATAGCGTGTATTCTATTGACGTGGATGAAACTACAGATAGCTGCTCGCATCCGACCAACGATTTTCTTATTTTGAAAGTCAGGCTTCTGGGCCCAGATGTGGTCCTATCCACGTGCGCGAAAAGCTGACGCAGTGGAAGCTCTTTGGCGTGTAACTGGCACAGAAACCATCGTAATGGACGATTCAGGATCAGTTCTATGATACATATAATACCTCCTTTGACACCTGTGTTGACAGATGTTCCGTCGCAACCAACTTTGTTACATCTATGTCATTGTCAACGCATGACAAAAAACTACTCAGAGCCAGGAAAATGTACTCAGAGCCAGGAAAATGTACTCAGAGCCAGGTTCTTTTACCAAGCCTATGTGTTCTTCCATTATGACTTTTCTTCTGTTGTCTTCCATTGATAGAGTCCTGTCTTTTCGCCCATTGAAGTATAAGCCAAACTGGCCATGGTCGTAATCTTTTATGACCTTAGACAATAGAGTGGTTCTTGCCTTTGTTCTTCCACGTCGAATTTTATTTCTCTCAACAACGTTCAAAACATTGCTTTCTGAGATAATGCCCACATCTTGAAGCGCAGCTGACACGCCTGCTCGGTCGGAAATACCAAATCGGTCCAATGTTCTAACTGCAGCTAAAACTTTTGTCACTACAGGTGTGACTGTGGGGAAGATTCTATGCAGTACCACTTCCGACTTATGGAGGGGTGGGAGGATAAAGCAGGAGACTGGAAAAAGTTTGGGATTGCCTACTGCTCTAGTTGTTTAACCGGACTGATTTGACGGTGTGGGGAGAGGGAGCTGGGTCATAAAATGTTGCAATGTACATTATACTACTCACTACTCATTAATCATCACTTTTGGTTATTTATATTGCAACCTCCCCAATTATTTCGAATCTAAAATCGTATAATCAATAATCAAAATGAAATATTTTTTCGTTTTGAAAATTCAACCCCCTTGCGGCAGTATTAAATTTTGAATTATTTTTTAAAATTCTTTTTCTCTTAATCTCCATACCATAGAGCATCTTCTCCGCATAGGTAGGTTTTGAAATTCTGGAAAAAAAAATTCGATCCGCCCTAATATACAACTGTGCTGTATCGACCTTGCAGCAAACTTGTTTTGCAATTGTGGTGTGAAGTTTTTCATAGCAACTTCACAGCAAACTTGTTTTGCAAGTGAGTTTGTCGATTATGGTTTGTTACTGTGCAGGAAGTTCGTTTCAAAGTTGTCGCGTCAAATTTGTCATGACAAGCTAATATCAAGAAAAATCAAACTTGCTGCAAGTGCACATGCTATCTGGGTTTAAACGATGACACCGAGGTATCTTTCCAATTAGGGATATTGAAAATATTTATTTTTGGACAGTTGTTGAGATGTTTTAAAAAGAAAATAGCCTCGGTTTTATCCACACTGAGTTGGATTTTCCATAGAATAAGCCAGACCTCGAATTTTACAATGTAATTTTGAAGGGTGGTGAGCGTTTATCAGGGGTTTTCCCTTCTGCAAGGATTGCAAAGGATTGGGACCAAAATTCCACCTAGAGGCACGCCTGCATTTAATTTTCTGCGAGAAGAGTCAGTGTCTTTAACTGGAACAGTAAAATATCTGTCTTGAATATAAGAGGAGATTATCCTACTGATGTAAGGCGGGAAATTATAAGCAATGAATTTGCCTTGAATCCAAACTTTATCAAAAGATTTGCCAATATCAAAGAAAATTGCCGCTGTGGCTAAATGATTGGTTTTACCTTCATGTAAATGTTCGATAACTCGGGGCAGTTGATGGGTTGTCGAGAGTTGGGCAGTGAAGCCAAATTGTTGTGGAATGGGAATTATGATTTATTTTGCATGTTTCATTCATCTATTAAGGATCAATTTTTCTCCGAATTTACTAAGTGTTGGTAAGAGTGAGATTTGTCTATAGCTGACGGCATGCGTAGGATCCTTGCCTGTTTTAAGAATTGGTAAATTTTCCAGCAATTGGGGAAGTAATTAAATTTGAACGAAAATTTATAAATGTTAGTTAATTTTAAAATAATTTTGAGGTGGAGATTTTTGAACATTTTATTGGTAATTTTGTCAATACTAATGGTTTTATTAATTTTTATCTTTTTGAGATATTCAGTAATTTCAGATGGTTTAACATTTACATATTTATTTGTGGAGATATTAGCGTTAAAATCAATGATGGAGTTTAAAAGACTGTAGTTTCAGTATTTGGATAACTAATATCATTTGGGGTGAATTGATTTTCAAAGATTAGTATTAAGTTCTTTTAGCTGAGGGATATTGGACCTTTTAGTTTTTAAACTCTTGGTTCTCTGCCAGAGGAAGCCATGATATATGTTTAATTGCCCAATTTCATTAGAATAGGATGTTTGATTAAAATCAGTAATTGCTGCTCTTTCGAAACCAGGCTTGTGCGATGTTGTAAATATTTTTGGAAACAGGGTCTCTGCACCTTTGCCAGAACTTCTTACTACGATTTCTTTCAGTTTTAAGATCACGAATGTGAGGTGAAAGGTGAAGTTCTTCATTAGGTTTGAGAGGCCTAGAGCTATTATGATAGGCATTAAGAATATTCAGTCATGATTTTATTTATTTGGATTTCAAGCTCATTAGAGTTAGTAATTTTAGGAAGGCCATATTTAACATTGGAATTCAAGTTGTCTTTAAAGTTTTGCCAGTTAGTAGCTACTTTACGTCTAGTTAAAATAATATGGATAATATTAAGATCTAAGTTATTTTTAACAGGATTGTGATCTGAGGAGAGATCAGAGATGGATTCAATTTTATGTTTATAGGAGAAATTTTTAACTACAGGTTAGATCAATAGTTGTGGCAGAATTAGGTCCAAAACGTGTGGGGGGTGGGAGGAGAAATGATTTCAAGGTTTTTATTGGCAAAATCAAGAAGGTTTTTCCCCCTTCAGTTCCAGGTTGTGTGGTAGGCATTAAAGACACACAATTTCAGCTTGCAGCAATCTTGCACCGCAAATCTGCCACGGCAAGAGTGCAAGCAAGTGAACGCAAACGGGATAGTCACTACGCGTCAAATTTGTCACAACCTTGCCATGTCACTCATTGCAAACTATAGCGAAAGCAGAGTATGAACACAGCCTCTGATTAGAACTCGCGACCTATCGCTGCCTAAACCTGTCGCTCTAACCTCTCGGCCAACTAGTCTCTGCGAGACGAAGATAGATTGCGCTAATAGATCGTTCATCTATACGATTTATTTTAAACTGTTTTCTTGCTTTCATTAAATTTTGAGTTGAGAATATGATTTGAAGTCAAAGAGAGAGCGATTTTCGCTAATAACTACGTTTTGCTAGTAGAATAAATTATGAAATTAGAGTTCAAAGGCAATTACTTTTAAAAATATGGGACACAAAGTAAGTTTATTATTATTCAACAAACATTCACTTTTTAGGTTTAATTTTGTTTATAAACGTTAAAATTTCAACATCAAGAAAAAGGCGATATAGTTTTCTTTAACGTGCGATTTCTATATTTAGTAAAAAGATGGAAATTGTTTCAAAAATTTTTTTATAAAAAAGTTAGTTTTTTTACAAATTATCATTGATTTATTGAAATAATAAAAAGAAGGATGGTCTAGGAGATGCTATTAAAAATCGGATGTTTTTTAAAAACAGAGACAAAGATTATCTCTAAGTGTGCTATCATCTTTGCAGCAAACTTGTTTTGCAATCGTGGTGTGAAGTTCGTCATGACATCTTCACAGCAAAGTTGCTTTGCAAGTGGGTTGGTCAATTATGCTTTCTTACTTTGCAAGAAGTTCGTTTCAAAGTTGCCGCATCAAGTTTGTCATGACAAGCTAATATCAAGAAAAATCAAACTTGCTGCAAATGTACATGCTATCGCGGACACTATTATTTAAATTGAGAATTTTTTGAATATCATTTAAATAATTTACATGGGGTTCACAGGAAATATAAATTGAAGCAATAATACTTGGGGGTTGATTAGGAATAGTAATTTTTACAATGGTATTTTGAACGTAATTTAAATTTGGAATGAAAATTTCAGTATGATTTAAATTATTATTCACAAAAATACCAGTTCAACCGGAAAGGGGATTTTGTGGGCCATCTTGTCTATAAAAGCGTTGAAATTTTGCTTCTAGTAGTAAGAGAATGTCTGGCTTATGCTCATCCACGAAGTATCTTAAGATGATGGATTTTATTAGTAAGCCCTTCTACATTCCAATAACAAATAGTGAGCACTTGGTAAGAGAAAATTAGTTATTGGGAGGCCGAAAGCTAATTTAGAAGTGTTTGAGTTTTGCCAATATCATTTGTTTGGGATTTCAGGGTGTGAGCCAGGAGGGCAATATTAGTATCTTTAAATAGACGTTTGAATTCTTGGAGAATAAAGAAGAGATCATGAATTTCAGAGACTGAATTAGGCTTGGGGCTGTAGCAAGACTTTTTATACTCACGAGAGACTGCAGAATTTTCTAGAAAAGAGTAGAAATTTCGTGACGCCAAGTCGCCAAAATATGCCTGTAAAGTTTTTGCAAAGTCGCCACACTTGGCTCCAAAAACTTTTCCAAGTTGCCAGATTTATCGCCAAGAAGGCAAAATACGTTAAATTTACAGAATTCGTAACAATATGTTTACTATAAAATATATTTTTCTTGTCGTTTAATTCATTCGTATGTTCTTCTTTCGTTTCAGATTCAGTGAACATTCCCATTCCGCAATACATAAAATATTTCCTTGAAGATGGCGGATAGGATTTTTACTCCATTTATTCCAACACTGACTCACCTAGCATTGGTGAAAATAGCTATTCCATTGCACAATGAGTTTGGTATTGGAAGGATGAATGAAGCCTTTAATAGAATCGAACTCGGAAATTCGACAGAATCTGAGCAAGACAGCGAAGATCCCGAGCTGATAAGATATCAAAGAGCAGTGAAATACCTACTTCTCATACCTCCATGTTTGAGAAAGAGAGTGTTGGAAGCAGTTCATGGCTTGGAATATGGAATTTGCCAGTGGAGAGCGGACTATTCTAAGATTCTCCAAGTGGAAGACGCAGAATTCATCTTTTATTGGAGATGCGATGGGACGATTGATAGAATGAAAACAGCTCAGCAGCTAGTTCAGAACGCAAACATTGATATCAGCCAGAGGTTTAATCTAGCCTGCACGTACTGCTTGGAGGAAAGCATAAAGACCCTGTGGGCGGAAATGGTGGCATCTGGCGAGGCGGTAAACTTCAAAATAGATCATAACTCCATGGCGCGTTTTTGGCTTAGATGGATGCGTGAGGGATCTCGGGTTCCTTGGACGCAGGCTGCTCAAAAGTACCTGAACCCTTATGATGGAGCTATGATGCCAAGATTCAGCTGTTTCTTGCCTTTGTTACGGCCGGAACACAGGGAGAAATTCTTACCCATCTTGCAACATGCTTTTTACGACGATCTAAGGTTCTGCCTGTACGCAATTACGAAGGAAGAGGAAGAGAAAGCATTGGAGACATGTGCTCGAGAACTCCTATACCTCTGTTTGGAGTGGCCGCTGAGAGGCCTTTTTCTTGAAACAGCTTGGAAGGTCTTGAAGTATGTTGAGGTTCGTTATTTGAGTGTTTTGCTGTATCAGATTTTTGAGACAAAGCGGAAATGGAAAAACTTTGATTATTTTGAACTTTTGGAGGACTTCTGGAACATGATAGCCACACACCAGAGGGAAAAGGAAGAAGAACGCCCTCGAATAAGAAAGGAAATCGCTTCATGTTTCGATGAAATGAGAAAAAAGAGAAAAGCTGCGAATGAAGAACTAACAAATTTTAAAAAAAAGAAAGATTAGTTCTGAAATAGAGGAAAGTGGATAAAAACAATTGAATATATTGAAAATTTAATCCAAGGACATACTAGCGTTTTCACCGCTAACTACAAAATAGTTAGAGATATAAGAGGATCTCTTTGTAAACATTCAGTCTCGAGTTTTTAAACTTTCTAAAGAAATGACGTGAATTCATTTTCCAGAACATCAAATTATCCTCTACACGGCTGTAACCTCAAAATGCATTTATACAGTAAACTTTCAAAAGTTTCACAAATTTTTTAGAAAGAATTTCTTTTAGACATATCGAAAATATTTCACCTTTTAATCCACATTTCATTGTTTATTCTTTACCACTAGCTATTGTAAAAGGTATGGCCATAAAAATTCTTCTTGCGAATAATTTAATCTCAAAATTGTGATCTTTCAGAATGACTCGGTGATGGTCATAATTGTGATTGGATTAATTTTTAGTTAATTCAACGTTGATACATCTGTTGCACTATGGCTTTGTAAACGCAACTGCATGCGGTCATGTAATCCGATCATTCGTTTCTGCTTACATCATAGTTTGTTTGAATCATCTAAAAGCCAAATTCACTTCGAAGATTCTTTCATAGCTTGGAGAAAACGCAAAGCGAGATTAAAAATAAATAAATAAAAGATAAAACGCATTTTAAACATTTTGCTTTGTTTAAAACAAAATTCGTGGTTGTTTGCTGCATCGCAACTAACTCACTTAATTTTAAATTTCAATTTAATTTTTAATGTAATACAATAGCTGTACTTAAGGATCCGTTGATAATTGCGAATGTTCACTCTTCTATATTAATCTATGTAAGAATTTGAAAGTGTGTCGGGGAAAGTGGGGTAAAATGGGATACCTAAGGTTTGAAGGCCTGTTGGAGCTAAACTATTCGACATAAAGCTTGTCAAGTTTTACTAAAATATTCTTTATTTATCAGAGTTTAATATATCTTTCAGGAAAAGTCACAGTTTCATTACTTTTTTTACTAATGTTTTTTTGTAGAAAAAGTGAAAGTTTCCCGTTTTACCCAACTAGTGGGGTAAAACGGGATACACATGTTAACTCTATGGAAAATTAGGGAAAACTAGATTTTCAGTGGAATAGTAGCATATTTTTTTTATTTTCTGTGACAATTTAAGAATAAAACAATTTTCTAAGATTTAACAATAGTTATAATAGTTGACAATTTAAGGAAAAAGACGATTTTTTTAAAAAAAATTAACAATAATTACAAGAGTTCACAATTTAAGAATAAAGACAGTTTTTTTTATTATTTTTATCAATAGTTAACAATTTAAGAATAATGACAATGTTTTAAGATTTAACAATAGTTACCTTAGTTGACAATTTAAGAAAAAAGACAATTAGTTTAAGAATAGTAATAATTAAGTTAGAATAGTAATAATTCACATAACGTAGTTGTCCTTATTCTCCGCTCCACTGCAGAGTTTGCGGACTCATTTAGGTTTTTTCATAAGACGGCTTTGCAGTATTGGTTCTTCATACTCTTCTCTTTTTGATTGTTTTGTTTTGAGGTTTTCTTTTTCTGTTTTTTGAGTCACCACGAATCAATTTTCTCTTCTTTAACAGCAATTTTTTTTTTCATTTTCTCTTTTCTTTTCTTCTAACTGTTGGAAATACTTTCCATCAGATCATTTGACGCAAAGGTCAAATAGGACTGGTCCTCACAAACTACCATTTATCTCACAAACTACCATTTATCTCACAAACTACCAACTATCTCACAATCTAAGAAATTCCTCTTCGGTCGGGTATTCGTAGCTTCCTCTAGTATCTCGTTTTACCCCGAGTGCAGAGGTCATAAGAAACGAAATAGACCAGCGCAATTATTGGAGTAAATCCTTATTCTCTGATAGGGTATAAATCCTTAGCAAACGTATAATAAGCTGAAGTAAAAAAATTTTTTAAAAAGTACAGTGATTTTTAAGCAAGGATCGTTTAAAATCATACGACGATTGGAGAGGTGACGTCATAAAAAAAAATAAACCTTCACGGACAAAGTGAATTTAACAACATCCAAATGGAAACTATGACAATTCTTTTTTTCCCCTATTGGAGAATAATTCAGTATTTGTCCAGTAGAAAAAGAATTAATAACGCCAAAATCAAAGTATCCCGTTTTACCCCACTATCCCCTACACACACAAAATGTAGGGTTTGAAATCTTTATTTCTTAATGCTACATGCACCCATATCCAATTCATTCCAGTGCCTTTAAACAAACGTTTCAATAAGTACATATTTTTTGAAATCCAATCATCTATATTTTACAAATAAACGTATGTAACATCAGCTAAATATTTGTGGATTCCGTTCTCTCATCTATAGTTTTATGAACAAAATGAACTGGCTTATTTGAAGCGCGAAGAATTTTTTCATGGTTTTTATATTTATGTTATATAATTCATATTTTTATTTTTCTACATGTTTACTCTTTTTCTTACTAGAGATTAAGTGTCCTTAAGGCATGTAAATAATAAATCAGGAATGTAAACAATAAATAATGATAGATGTAATACGATTCAATATAACATAATTCTAAATGTATGACTTTTATGCTGAATTATATTTGCTTTTTTTAGTACAATTATCAACACTTACACTCTGTCCCAAAAGTTTACAGAATCTTGTATTTTGCCTATATTTTTTTGTTGTATATGATGTATTTTGATGTAACTTTCTGTATAGATATGTTATGTCTAGTAAATTGAAAAAGCAGTAGTTCTACCCCGTATATTTAATGCCGATTTTTAAATCGTAGTATAAACTGAAATAATCTGTCCCAAAAGTTTACAGACAAATGCAATTTTATGCAAATATGGTATCGGTAATCATGACGTCAATCTGGAGCCTAATAAATACGTTGTAAGAAAGAGAAAGCGTTTGTTTGTTCTGCGTTTCAAGATGCCTAAAGCGTAGCAGCTCTCTAATGAAGAAGTGAGTAAAATTCTGTATTTGAAATTGCTCTGTAAGACTGTTAAAGAAATATTGAAACATTTAAATCGTTCTAAAAGCATGATTTATCGTGTATTAACTCGTAAGACGCCATATAAGCGAAAATCTCGTTCGGAAAGACCTCGTGTGACGGATATTCTCAGTGATAGACAGATACAAAGAATGACTTCAATTCAGAAAATGTCGGTTCGCGAAATTACTGGGGCTTCCCGGTTGCAAATCTCGAACAACACTGTTCATAGACGATTTTATAGAATCTGGTTATATGATCCACGCAAAAATGGCTCGCCGATTACCACTCTCAAAGCTTCACATTAGTAAGAGATTACAATGAGCTCGTAATCATATGGTGATAAATGGATGGCTATCCTTTTCAGTGATGAAAGAAAATGGAACCTCGATGGACCTGACGGGAATATAAAATATTGGCATGATTTACGAAAACAGCCTGGGAGCTTTTTCAGTAGGCAAAATGGTGGCGGATCTGTGATGGTGTGGGCGGCTTCCAGTTTCAATGGTCAAGTGGGTTTGGCCTTTTTTGATGGTCGACAGAATTCTCCTAAATACATAGAAACACTAGAAAATCATCTTATGCCATTTGCAGAAAACATAGGGGAACGAAATTGGTAATATCAGCATGATGATGCTCCCATCCATATCTCCAATGCTACGAAAAATTATTTAAACTCGAAAAATGTTACTGTTCTTGAGTGGCCACCAATAAGCTCTGATCTAAACCCAATTGAAAATGTGTGGGGCATTATGTCTCGGAAGGTATATGAGAATTGAGGGCAATTTTATTCAGTGAATGCCTTGAAGACAGTCATTGAAAGTGTATGGTACAACTTGGAACCAGAGATATTACAAACCTTAATTATGTCGATGGGAAAACGTATATACAATGTCATACTGAAAAATGGAAAGCCTTTAAGCTATTAAGAATATTGTATTGAGCACCTTTTCATGAAATGTCATATATTCTATAAACTTATGGGACACCTAATATTTCCATTTTGTTATATAATTGAAATACGGATTGTTATTTTAACTAAATATTTCGTTGAATGCAAGTCGCATATGGTTTGAATAAACATATTTGTAACTGGTGTTTGTATGCCTTTCCGTTTTGCTAAAACATATATCTTACTAGAGTCTATAAACTTTTGGGACAGAGTGTGTGTTTTAACAATTATTTATTGTTTTATTTTAACATTTTTGGTTTTTTTACAACATTTATTGTTTTATTTTAACAATTTATCAATTTATAATTTGATTGATATTTTTGAATAATAGCTGATACTTGATTTTGAAAACTTTTGAAGCAACGTATGGAAAGAGTTTGCCATGTATCTAAAAGAATACATGTTTTTAAGTTCCATTTATCAATAGTATAATTTTAGAAAAATATTTCTTTAGAAAATAATAATTTTAAAATATTAGAAAATTATTCTTATTGATTTTATTTTTTATATCTGTTTAATTTTGAAACTTTCTTTTGTAATCACCTTGGTAAAACATAATAAATTACTTAAACACATAATATTTTCCTCTGTCTTTTTCATAGTTCAAAAATGGATAGCGTTATTTGCAGGTAGTTTACCTATAAAAAATACGTTAGCTGGAGCTCCTTTCATGGAACGGAGTTTTATAAAACTAGGCTCAAATGAAGACAAATATACTCTCCTGTCTGGAGCTATGTCAGGCTCAGTGGTATAGTTGTTATTAATATATGTGTCAAACGAGTATATTCTTTCCAAAAGTTACGTGTTCGTGAAAGGTATGAGGAACATGGTGGTCATAAATTAATGGA
>BGPR01042526.1:0-13228 GCA_013235015.1 Araneus ventricosus | reverse complement strand
AAGCCACTGCTGCACTTTACATAATTGTACGAAAACGAATTTTCATCCTTTGAAATAGACACAACTCTGTCTAACGAAATGGTTCATTTTGAAAAGTTTTTATAGTCAATAAGGGAAAATTTTATTTAAGATGTAATTTTAATGTTGAATAATTTTTATAGTAAGCATTTCATTTAACAGCATGCCAATTTCATCAGGTCATTCAGCTGCAAACAGGAGGCAAAATCGTTTGAATTTCCTAAAAATTCGAAATCTTTTGGGGCACGGAAGTTTAGAAAGACATTTATATATTTACTAACTAAAATGCAGCTATTCACATTGAATTTGAAAATAATGATTTTGAAATATAAAAAAATAAGTTTCTTGCGATTCATATTGAACAGATCTAGTAAAGGTTTCAGTCAGTGTTCTAATTTCATTTGTTATCTTTGCATGAATTGTGACTATCAATTACTGAAATATTTACACATTTTTAATTCAATAAAAATAAGATATGGAGTTCAGAAAGTGAAAATTTTGTTATAATAGTGCATCTGAAACGTTTCTATAAAAGTTTGCCACATTTAATATCTTCAGCACAAATTTCAAGGAAAATCTACAAGAAATCATCACGGCACATCTACATCAAACGACTGTATTTGGATGACAATATATTTTGAAATATTTATTACCTTAAAAATATGCTCTTAAATTGAATTTCTATATTTCTTAATAACTTGTGTTTCTATTTTTTAAAACTAAAATAAAAAAAAATGATTATTTTCTGCCTTGAAAAGTGTCAATAAAGAAGTTCGATATCTTGTACTTCTGAAGTAATACGTTAAACAGTATGACACTTCTGTAAGTGGAGCATGAAGAACTAAAACACACTTAAAACTTAATAATTACTTTATAATCAGTCATAATCATCTTCTATAATTTTAAACATTTTCGTTCTACATGATGTTCAACAAATATTTAGCGTTTCAAAGTTTTAAAATGTAATTTTCTTATAACAATTAATGTATAATTTTAATTCTTATCAATTATTAAAACATCGTGTGGATGTTTTAATGAATGCTCAAAAATTAAAATTGTATTTTTGTTGAATTTTCGTGCTTGTATTTCATAATTCAAACATTTTAATTAGTACTAAGTTCATGTTCTATTCAAAATGATCTCCGAGACGTTTTAAGTTTAACAATAATCTTAAAGCATGAGAAAGGTTTCTTAAACTTATCATGAATGATTTATAAAAGTTATCTGGTTCTGCATCTTTGCTGTTTAGTGAAAAAATCTGAAACAGTGCCAGAGTCAATCCTAATTGGTATGAATCTTCAGTTCAAAAATACGTTGGAGAAAAATTTGTTTGGAATATGTTTCATTCGTACTTGAAATCATGCCTCAAATGAACTTTAAAAATTTATAAAATGAACAGACAAAACTGTTTATAGCAAACTGGTTCTTAAGAAGTTGATTGGTTCTTCAATGAAAACAAGCATAAATTATATGTTAGTTTTTGAATATTTAATATTAAATATTTTTTGCATTCACACTTTATAATACTTTAGTGTTTAACATTAATTTAATTCTTTTGAGAATTCTATGCAATGCTAATCTTATTAGAAAATAACAGTAATGTTTTTAGAAGTAATACAGAAAGCAATAATGCAAAATAAAAGTCATTTGCATTTCTTTTACTCTTCGATAAAACTTGAGTTTTGATATATTTTTGCCAAATCAAAATGTGTGAATTATGATTAATTAAGATATAATTAATTCATAAAATATAATGATTATGGGATTGCGTAATGAAACAATTATGAAATGTAAATAATATTAACAACGATGTAGTTATCATCATTAAAAATAAGAAAAATTATATTATTCTGGGTTTTGAAGCACTTATCGGTACGAGTAATTATTTTCACATATGAAATTTTAAAAAAGTTTTCTGTCAGATTCAGAATTACTGATATTCACCTAGGATTAAATTTGAAAGTAATCACTGGGAACAATATATACCTCGGAAAGAACGCGAGATGCCAAATGCAAGGAAGCTTTATCTATACCAATGTCATTGTTTTTTTATACTGTGTTTTCGAAATAAACCTACGACTCTGATAAAAATGTGTTTTTTCTTTCTTATGGTGCCCACATAAGCTTAGACGTTATTGATTTGGCCCATGCTAGATTTTAGTTTGACGCCCCTGTTCTACAGGGCCGACGGTTGAACCTAGAGCTAAAACATTTGCTTGATACTTACTTCTTGGGTAGTGGGTACTTACTAAAAATGGGTTTTCAAAATCACAAGTAGGGTTTTAACTAATTACAGAATTATACCCTTTTTCGTGGAAGCTTTTCTTTCATTTTAATATCTTTTTATACAACGGCTATGTCAGTGAAGCTTTACCATTCAGTTGAATTGAAATGCCACGTTGATTGCCACTCTGCAATTGCCAGGCTTAATTGTAGAGTACGTTTTACGGTGTAGCTTTTAATTAAAAAAATTACATTTTAAAAAATATATAATTGAAAGAACTTTCTTGCATTATTCTGCTTCCAATATAATCGAAATATTTAGCATTTTGTATTATTCTGATATAATTTTAAAATAAAATAAACTATATTTAGGAACGATACCGAAATAGAATTAAGAAAACACAGGCATTATAACATATTATGCCTTTTTAACATGATAAATCATCATGCTAAGATATTTTGGAGTAGAGTAAAGGAATGCCCCTATCTGAAAATAAAATTGGACTAGACAAATAGGTTTTTCTGAATTACAATTAATAAATTATTCCGAAAATTCATGGAATTAGAATAATTTTGTTTTTATGATTTAATTATGAGTAGAGGCAGTAAGCTTCTGCACCTGCCGTAAATTGGCTCTGCAATCGGTTATCAAATATACTTCTATAAAAGTAGCTTCCCTTCTAAGCAAAAGGCGTAGCTTAAAATTTTTTTGGTATTTTACACCACTCTTACATTTAAAAGCAGCGTATTATAAAAAGAATAAGTATTTATTCTGGCATTCAAATTAAAATTTTATATTGCTTATATATATATATATATATATATATATATATATACATATTATTTTATTCAAAAAAGTGGTGCATTCTCAAATATGTTTGAATAACTATATTTGTTAATAATAATAACTATATATTACAAATCATGAAAATACTCATTATTACAATGTTGTTCTCTTGAAACAGTAGCTGAATAGTGAAAAGTATTTTAATCTAGGACAATATAAAAATAATGAGTTATTCTGTTAGACTGGCGTTTACGAATGACAAATGAATTCTGTTGACATAGGAATTATATTGATATTATATTAATGCAGCATTATATTGAATCCTTATATTTACAAAATTACGATTTCATAGATATTGTGACCCAGGGAAGGCCCACAAACGCGATGCGCAGAAGTCCTTTCCGTGCATTCAGTCATATTGGGACAAATTCCGAAACTTCCAGCTATTCCACGCAGTTTCGAAATAAAGAAATAAATTGATTCCCTCTGCAAGAAATGGTAAAAATACCCGATTAAAATGGTTTGGTATTGTATCCTCATCATTTTACATCAAAACCCCAACTGCATGGTATGCACTTTTTTTAATGAAAATGATTTCTGGTTTTCTCCTTTCGTTTATTTCACAGAAAAATAATCGATTCACTTTTTAAAAATATGATTTTCTTTTTCTTGCTGCTTAATAGGATTTTTTGATGAATGAAAATAATAAATAACATTACATTTTGGGCTTATTTATATCTAGTCTGGAGACGAGTTTCTATCTTGTATCTTTTCTCTCTTCACATATAAAAAAAAGGTAAGGAATTTAGTTTTATTATAAATACGTCTCGTATGTTTCAGAGCTGAGTAGATCGTTTGATTGCTAAGGAGAGATTTTGAGTTTTCCTCTGGGTCGTAAGCTAATTTATTAACATCTCTTTTCAGAGCAAATCTGATAGTTTTACGGAAAGATTTTAAAGCTAATGCAATGCCTGGTTTTGCTGTTGTCGGATAACGATACATTCGAAATGCAAAAACATTTTTTTTCACTCATTTCCGAAAGATCCTGATGTTAGGAAAATTTGGATTTGTGGATGCAAAACAAAAAATATTCTATAATGACGCAAATGGTTGAATTTTCTCTCACGACTATCATCGTGATTTAAAACCTGAATTGTTTGGTTTCCCTGCAAATAATAATAACAGTTCTGAAACCAAAAACTATTCCAACATAATTTTTGTCATGAAATGAAATGATGAATCAAAGATTTAATCAGTTACAGAGAAACACAATAAGTTAGATCAGAACATAATCTTCTGAAAAGTGCCATAGACTGATTTCTCATATTGTACGAAAATATGCTTTGCAAACTACATAATTGATTGCCATCGAAACTGAAATATTCTAATCATAGGTATTTAATATAAGTTTTGTTATTATTATTCTGTTTAAAATATAGCAATTAGACAAACGTTTATTACTAATATTCTAAGCAAATATTGATTATAGTATTGGTCGAGAGATTTTATTTAATATATGTTTATTATTCTGGGTGTGAAAATGTATGTTAAAGATGCAAAATATATGTGTATAATTCAATTACGAATTGTGCGATGAAAGAAATTCTGCAAAAATAAGTTATTTTTGCTCATATTTATCAAAAATTACAAGTTAATTTCAATGAATTTTTCAAAGATAATTGATATCATTTTTTAACACATTAGTTATTAAAAGATTATTATTTTAACGAATGTATCATTTATAATTTGCAAGTAAAATTATTCTTAACTCCCTAGTTTCTTAAAAATCATCCAGTGTATCAGAAAAATTTGTTTTTAAAAATTATATACCTTACGACGTAATTATTTCTTTATTTCTTACATAGAGATCATATTAGAAAGATCACTGAATTTTATTAAAATTTTCGATTGAACACTCGACATTTTTATTCTTTTCTCATTTGTGACTCTTTAAAGTTTCCACAAAAATTCCGGCTTATAAAAAGTTTTTTCGGTTGATGAAAAAACTATCATGATGATATTTATTCCGTTACGTATCACTGGGACGAAGCGATGAGCTCCCAATACAACGTCATCATTTCATCCGCTCTCTGTGAGCCTAACCTTTATACTCTCAAGCAACCTTGATTTCGACCATCAAAGCTTATAGAAATAATTTTATTCTACATTTTTCAAAAGAAAATAAAGAAAGTGTATGTCATTTGTATTCCGGCAACGTAAGTAAAACTGCAAGTAAAAAATGATCGGTATTTCGAATTTGTAGGCCGAAACATCGAAGCATCACACTGTTTTAGGTTTATATTCAATACATTGAAATATGTCAAACAATTGGTAATAAACTGAAAGACCTAATATTTATATTTGCTTAGTCTAAATATTACCATTAATTTTTCACAAAATTTTTATTTTGATGCAAGCGGTTATAAAAGAAAGAGCGGAAAATACTTTTTCTAAAATTGTGTTTGTAACTGATTTTGAAAAATGTATAAAATCGAAGAAATGACCAATTATAGAATGGCGGGTCTTTGGAAGCACTTGGACTCTTAGAGCCTTCATCGTCTGTTGCAGTAAATTGAAAGTAAATGGTTAGTGACATAATACAAGTGAAGTCGCTTAAATATAACGATTATTACCAATTAGAACATTTCATTAATAAAAATACTAAGTGTTGCAAAATATCATCACGACAAGAAAAAAAATGATTGCACGGAATAAATTGGAATAATAAAAAATATAATTTTTAAATTTATGTAAATATACTATTCTAAAGTTATTCAGGAAAGGCGTTAGAATTCTGATTATTTTTTAATTAAATATAAATGCACTACTGAGCAGATTTTTTTAAATTAGAGTTTAAATTAAATATGTATTCTGAGTAAAGTTCAGTAATTTCTTTTTTTTATGTGAATAATTTTTCACCAGCTGTACTTTTATGCATCGCAATAAAAACATATAAATGTTTATTAAAATGTATTCTACACCTTAGAGGTTTTTTAAATAAAAAAAATTATACATAAAATTTATTAATCTTTGCATTCTAGCATTGTGGTTGTACCGTTCTATTGTGTTAACGTTCGGAACATTTTATTATGCAACTCATGAATGTATAAGACCATACAAATGGTACTTTCACATGAAAAAGAACCGATAAAGAAATAAAGGAACTTCCATACTCTAGTCCCGAACTTCTAAGCGTAAATGTTTTATCATGTTAAAAAGCTTTAGTAATTATATCGTCTGTGTTTTCATAATAGTATTTGAGCTTTGCTTTTAAATCAAATTTATAAAATTATATCAAAATAATAGAAAATACGAGAAACTTTATTTAATTTTTAAAAAAAATACACGAAAACATGTCATTCAAATTAAGTATTTTCCGAATGAAAATTTACTCAATTTTTTTTATTAAAGCTTACATAATGAAAGTGTACACTGCAATAAGCAAACAATTGAGTATTTTAAAAGCGATTGAATTTTTAAAATCTAATGCATCACCCATAGTACCATTAATTTTTTTTTAAAATTGATATGATAAGAATTGCAGCATTGAACAAAGCATTCCTGAAAAGTAATATTTTTTTAATTTTAAATGTGGTGTAGAAATATTTTTGACCGATTATAAGTTTGGAATTTACTGAGTAAACAAGTTAAGGTTTCGAATAATCTTTAATAGATAAAAACACATAAATAAAATCTTAAAAACAACTTCTTATTGAGCACCTACAACCCATGAAGTAACGGCAAGACAAATTGTGTGGTTCTATGGCCAACGATCTGCTGTATATGTGTTGCATTTTTTTTACCATCATGCAAATTTCAGCAAGTATACAAGTTAAAAATCATTATCATGTTAAAAGTTTTGCAGTCATTAAAAAATTCGACTAAGCTGTTCAAATATCGACATTTAAGACCTCTCTGCGGGTGAAGAAACAATACATAAAAATTAAAGAATGTGCCAACTTTTTGATTCGAAACATGGAAGCATGGTAAGTTTTAAGCTTGATTCGTCTGCTTGATTCCATAAGTCGTTGCATTCTTTGCTTTACAATTTTGACCTTTTGCAATGTTTTTACTTAATGTCAGAAACAAATTTAATATTCAAAAATCTTTTAAACGATTAATAACTTCAGATAACTTTATATTCATTAAGACGTTGCAAATCATGATTTACGGAAAAGTTATGCCATTCTTGCCTTTCTTTCTTTTGTAGCGAGATGTCGAAATCACCATGATAGTTAGAGATCTATCCTTAAAAGATCTATCCTTAATTCCATACCCTATATCGCAAACATTGGCTCTCGTGATTGCTCAAAGACCACACTTTTATTACCAGTGGCAGCAGGCGTTCAGTTGAAAAAGTCTTTATCTCACAATTGACCTTTTTATTTCTCTAAGCCGTTTCACGGAGGATCGAGAGAAATTGTAGAGATATTTACCAGGTAGAAATTTAGGTCAAGGAATCAAGTTATAAGGGTCCGTTCAAATATTACGTAAGTACCCAAGGGGGGGGAGGGGGTTTGCGATTTGCTTATTTTTGCTGACAAGGGGGGAGGGGGAGTATGAGTGATGCTTACGTAAGACATTGAAATCACTTTATATCCGAAAATCTCTTGTAACTTGCACAAATAATTTAATTAAAAAAATTAAATTTGAAAAAAAAAAGTTAAATTTGTCAAACGAAAAATAAACTTTATTTTTGTAAGCTTAAACTTGAAATTGTAAGGAAATTAAACTTACATTTTTTTTCATTTTAAGCCTAGTTAGAGTTTTTATTTGAATTAAGTCCTAAAATTTTTAAAATTAGATTATTACTGTTACACGTTTTGTAAAAAAAGAAAAAGAACGGGGAGGGGGTTGCGCTGCTTTATGTAATTATAAGAGGGGGGTTTGCGATTTGCTTATTTTTGCTGACAAGGGGGGAGGGGGGGGGTCAAAAAATACCAAAAACATGCTTACGTAATATTTGAACGGCCCCTAATAAAAAAGTTCTTAATTAATTATCATTGGTTTTTGGAGACATAAAATGCTTATATGTTACAAATACGTTCTTTGCAGCAATATATCCAAATAACAGTTAGAAACGGAGTTCTAAATGAATTTAAAATTATAAAACGATTTGTCAGTCTGTAACATAAGTCAATTTTTAAATCTTCATGACTGTACTCTGTTTGCCAGTGGCAGCAGGGGATTAATTTGAAACGGTTCAATTTCCCAATTACACCTTTAACTCACTAAAACCCTTTTCTGGAGGCTCAAGAAAAATTACAGGGCTTATTATTAGACAGATATTCAGGAAATTCATGAAGTTATTAGAATAAGAATATGAAGTCCTTAATTAATTATTAATGGTGACAAAGAATGCTGATATGTTGCAACCTACTTCTGCTGCAAAATGATTTTCAAATCGCCATCACGAACGGAGGTCCGATTGATGTAAGAAATAGAAACTGACTTTCTATTTCATATATTACATCATATTTTAAACATTACAAGCATTGCATTTATAAGTTATAAAATATTGTTACAATTACATACATATTTATCGTTATTTGTTACAAAATTAATGAAGAGCGGATAAGAAATTTTTAGAAAGCATAAATAATGAAGAGATGGAATGCAAAATTATTTAGTATATGCGAAATTTTAATTTTTTAACTTTCTTAAATCATTTTTAACGACACCTCATTTTAATTACTTCTACTTCCATCGTAATAAGCGCACTACAACTTTCTTTTCGAGTCACGAGTCTTTACCGGGGAAATTCCCTTTTCCGGGTACTTAAACTTTCTGCGCATTCCTATCTGCCCTTTTTCACTCCAACATGTAAACGAATAACAGCGTCGCGCTGATTCGCGCGTTACCTTCTTTAAGTCTGGTCATGGATACTTGTATAATACAATTATTTTAACTACTGCAAAGTAACATACTATTGTCTACGATGGAATAAATGAAGATTTAACAACTGCTGTCTTTTCCTTAACAACATGGATTACTTCACTTTTAAAACCTGATCTTTCACATATATATATATATATATATATATTTATAATATAGAAATATTTGTTTAAGTCAGTTTCGACTCTTTTTTATAACTTAGTAGAGTTAATAAAAACTAGAGGCTTTCAAAACTTCTTTTTCAATCAAATGGCTATGGCTATATAAAACACTTTAGGAGCTTAATTCTCGAGATTAAAAATCTAACCCATAGTGTTAGAAATTTGCCCAATTCTATCTAAATATCAATGGCTACCTTGTTTTCATTACAAATGAATACTCATTTATGATTTCTTTGTTTTTAAGAAGGGCTCGAAAATTAATACACCGAACTATTATGCTACATTTCTTCTTTTCTGCAACAGTACAACTTCTACTCTACGAAGTTTAAAATTACAGTCATTTTAAATTGTGCATACCTTTCCTATTTCTACCGCAGCAAGATATGCAAATCATCCCAACAAATGGAATTCTAATTGAATTTAGAAATAGAAAATGATCTTCCATTCTAAATCCTTCTACAACATTTCATCTTCTAGTGAGTTTTTAAAGAACGCATTCTAATTTTTCATAGAATTAAGAAATTTAAATACTATATTCTCATACTAACGCTTTTATCTTTTAAAACCATTTCCTGTAGTGCGAGTGAGACTGCTGGTCTAATTACCATGGAGATATTCAAGAGGAGGCACAAAGTGATGAGGACAATGAGATGCTGCTCTCAATTATTTATTGTTGGTGTCTGGCGACACAAAACTATGACACTGATGTTGTAATATTTTGAATCATGTTAAAGCATTAGGTAGCAATAAACCTGAATCATTAATATGTATGTTTTCTTTAATAATTTCCTATTGTTATAAAATTGTGTCTAAAACTTATCTGTACAAATGATAAGGGAGAATATGTGTGTGTCTGTGTGTTGGCTGTCTACAGGGCAGATAACTGGACCTAGATTCACGAAATTGAGCACAAACTTAAATTGGAGGAAGAAAGTCTAAAACCTTTTCAAAAATTGAAGAATAATCGAAATTTAGGCGCTTTTTGATGATATCTTCCAAAATTCTTGTAGGAAAAAATGAGTTTTACACTATTTTAAAATACAATATATATATAAAACAGGCAAAACATAATAGAAAAACAATAAAATAAATTACAAACATTCATATCAAATTCGAAAGGATATGAAAAACGAATTGAAAGTATATCCGAGTAAAGACAAAAATGCGAATAGTAACAGATGGAAAAATATATAAATATATCACATACACAATGAATGCGCTAAAAGCTGCAAGTCCAAAAGAGCTGTGATAGATTGAATATAAATCGTAAAATGAAAGAGTATAAAATGTGAAATGAAAAACGCAATAAAAGCACAATAACGTTTCCTCAGGGGATGAAGTTATTGTGAATTGCTAAATATAAAAGTTTGACATTTTCTTGCAATCAGCTACGCCGTAAGGCCTAAAACACTGATTATCATCCCTAATGCCAAACCAACCCAAGAACAGAGAGAGGAGTTTTGAATAATTAAAACAGAATTACGATGTGATAACATTAGAGAAAAGTAAGAATAAATATTTTACGTACCAGAAGGACGGATGATGGTGTGGCATTGTATGCGGAGGGTCACGGTACAGACTGGCATTGAAGGGGTGTGAACAGGGTGTCAAGTAACAGTTTTCGCGCTTAACTTTGGCTGTTGCCAGGGGAGTGTAGTATGTTGTGAACGATGAAGATTAAATGGAAGAGCGATAATGATAGAAAGCGCAGAGAAATAGTGGAAGAAATCAGTAAAAAATGAGAGACCAGTGAAAAATGTTTAAAAGATGCCTTTTCGAGGTAAAATATTCGACTTTAGTGACCCTACCACGAAGATTATACTTCGCGTCGGCATCTCTCTGATAAGCAATCCTTTACTTACATCTTAAATCCATTAATCAGAGGTTCGTAGTGAGGGGGGGGGATTTTATTAATGTTGAGGCTATTTCTTAAGTGCATGATTTGCATTTTGCCAGAATTAGTGTTATTGCAAATTTTGTCGATTCTTATAAGTTGATTGATAATTGTTTTTTTTGTAGATTTTATATGAGATATTAGAGTTCCAAAAAATAAATTTATTGACGTTAAATTTGAATTCGTTTCTTTTGTCGTGAATGTCAATTTTTAAGTCGTTTTTGTGGTCTAAGCATAAATCAAAAAAGATCGCTGGAGACTGATTGTTGCTGGTTTTAATTAGTTTGAGTTCTTCTGGGTAGATGTTATTGCAAATAGAGCTGAAGTCTTGAAAATTAAAAATTATAATATCGTCAATAAATCGGAAGGCAAGGTTTAAAACAAAATTTCTTTCGAAGAAATGAAGAAAGAGGTTGGCTAGTAAAGATGAGAAATTTTTTCCTTGTGGGATGCTTTTTTATGTGTTGGAAAATATTTTCTCCGTTAAAGATAAAGTTATTGAACATGTAGTAGTTGATGAGGTCTTCCCAGAAAGTTAGTGGGATTTTAAACAGATTTTTAAGATCATAGAAGTAGTTCATTAGTACCTCTTGTAATTTATTTATTGGAATACTTATGAAAAGATCTTGAAAGTCGTAGGTTTCTATTGTATCAATTGTGTTATTATTAAGGAATTCAATTACTTTGTTATTGTTTTTTATAATCCATGTGAAATTTTCTTGCTCAATATGATTTAGGATGATATTAAGATGTTTTGAAAAAATGGTTCCAGGTTTGTTCATGTAGGTGTTAGTGCCGCAGGTGATATATCTGAATTTAATTGGCTGTTTATGAAATTTTGGATATATAACAATATATGGTAGATTATTATTTGCAATATGGCATATAATTTTTTTGTTAAGAGCTTAAATTTTTTCTTAATGGTGATAATATTTGATTTATTGAGCTTGTAAGTTTCTGATGTTATTCGGCGAAGAATTGCACTGGTATATTGAATTTGGCGGCAAGATTTAGACAAAAGTTATCCAAATCATTAAGAAAACTTTTGAAAATTTTATTAATGGAGATCTTGAAAATAGGACGGAATTTTGTACCTTTGATCATTAGTTCCACTAGTTCTTTATTGTCAATAATGTCTAGAAACTTACAAGCTCAATAAATCAAAACCGTTATAATTGCTGAAACAAATATTTATTTCCATCTTTCTCTGCAGTTGTTGAAAGCAAAGATGATATCTTAATGGATTTTCTTTCCTCATTTTTATTTTACGAGTTATGTGAAATTTGCAAACAGAGTCCTTTAAGATAGAAAATATATTACGAAACCCAAGAAGCTGAATGATTATGGTTGGTGTGTTTAAATTCTTTTTATTATCACATGTACCGAGCTATTTAAATGTTGAAATGAAATGGAAGTTGCATAAGGAATAATAAAGCGAAGTTGGTGCCAACAGCTTGCAATTAGATGTTACATGATTCAGATAATTTCTTGACTCCATTAAGAAAATTCATTTAGACAATAAGCAGAACATGTGCAAAGCTACTAAAAGAACACGGGTTATATGGCCATCACATTTTAAAGCTTAAAATTACTTTGCTGAGGGAAGAATGAATATCAAACTTTGCATAAGGAATTCAAATGAAAAAATATTCCCGGCAAAAAATCTGGTTTTCGCATTCGTTTAATTTTGAATGAAATATTAAAATCAAGGAATATATAGCAGAAAAATATAATTCGCATCAGAGAAAAGCTATTGTATCCAAATTTATAATGGTGTAATGGTGATTTTTGAGTAATAACATGCTTCAAATTTATTGATGAAGAACTATAAAATATCGATTAATTTTTATCTTAACTATAAATAAAATTAAAATGTCGGAAACCATCTGCTAATGACTTTCTTCTACCCATTATGTCCACGTGTCGAATTCGATAGCTGTAGGTTCAACGGATTGAAAATAGGGCATTTTGAACAACTTTTGAAAACAAGCATGTCGCAATTTACAGGTAGTACACTAGCTTATAAACATATTCCATATCAAAATATTAGAATTACTCGATGCCTTTATTCGTTTTTCTTCAAAGGTCAAACTCTTTTGAGTACGTGATATTTCATATGTGGATTAAACGTCCATACAAAAATGTTGACCGCATCCTTCTTATTTCCTTTCAAAAGTATGCTATTATTTGACTTTAGTGAAACACAGAATACTTTGAAACTATTAAGTTTTTAATTGTCGCTATAATTGG
>BGPR01042525.1:0-13228 GCA_013235015.1 Araneus ventricosus | reverse complement strand
CAAGTAGCTTCGTTCCATTGCTATGAAGTTGTACTTTACTTCTATAAAGAATTTCAAACGTGTATCTATAACACATTTCAGGAAACGTATCAAGTGGCCAATTTAAAATTTTTTTGTTTTGACGCAAAAAAAATTGTAAAAAAAAATAAATTTTATAATTTTTTTTCAAAAAACCATTTCAATGTAATGAAAGATGTACTTCTATAAAAAATTTCAAACATGAATCTATAACAGATTTTGAAGGTACGTCAAAGTGACAGGGTTAGGGTTAACGGACTTACGGTTCAACTCATAAGTCTTTTTCATTTAATGATGAATGAATTACAATTGTATTAATATGATTATCATTTTTTTTTATGAAGCTAGCTTTAATTTTTAAAAAATTAATTTCAGTAATACATGGCTTAATACGTACACGTCTTTGGGTAACAGCAAAAAGCTGTAAAAGTTCTCAACTTTGTTTTCAAATATAGAAATTAATTACACTAGATAATTTTTTGTTTAATATTAAGCTATTGTATGTATGTCAGTTAATTATAAGTACATAAGTATCATACTTCGGGACTATTTAAAGCCTTTGCATAAACTTTAATAATAATAAAATAAGTTTTTTTCTTGTTTTACGTTTTCCATATATTAATCAATTTCCACTTTAAAGAGCGATTATGCAGAATTTCAATTTTTTATTTTAGAGCAGAAACAAAGAAATATAATTTTCATAAATGATTACTGGGTAACACAGTTCGAAAAGTATTCACTTTAGGTCAGTTCGAAGAATGAATCACTATGGGTCCAGTTTCGAAAAGCAGTCACTTTAGATGATTTCGAAAAGTAGTCATTTTGAGTCAGTTTCGAAGAATAGTCACTTTAGGTCAGTTTCGAAAGAAGCAGTCACTTTTGAGTCAGTTTCGAAAGTAGTCATTTTGAGTCAGTTTCGAAAAAGTAGTCACTTTAAGATCTTCGAAGAGTTGTCCTTTGGGTCAGTTTCGAAAAGTGTTCACTTTAGGTCAATTTTGAAGAGTTATCACTGGATCAGTTTCGAAGAGTTGTCACTATAGGTCAGTTTCGGTATTCACTTTGAATCAGATTTCGAAGAGTTATCACTTTAAGGTCAGATTTCGAAAGAATAGTGTCACTATAGGTCAGTTTCGAAAAGTATTCACTTTGGGTCAGTTTCGAAAAGTATTCACTTTGGGTCAGTTTCGAAGAGTTGTCACTTTGGGTCAGTTTCGAAGAATAGTCACTATGGGTCAGTTTCGAAGTAGTCACTTTAGGTCAGTTTCGAGTTGTCACTTTGGGTCAGTTCGAAGAAGTCACTAATAGGTCGGTGCGAAAAGAATCGCGTTCGGTTCGAAGAGTAGTCATTATGGGTCAGTTTCAAAAAGTAGTCATTATGGGTCAGTTTCGAAAAGTAGTCTCTTTGGGTCAGTTTCGAAAATTAGCCACTTTCGGTCAGTTGCTAAAAGTAGCCACTTTGGGTCAGTTTCGAAAAGTAGCCACTTTGGTCAATTGCGAAAAGTAGTCAGTATAGGTCAGTTTCGAAAAGTAGTCACACTGCTCGGTCGTCAGTTAGTAGTCACTTTCAGTCGGTGCAGTAGCCACTTTGGAGTCAGTTTTCGAAAAAATGCTTTGGTCAATTGCGAAGTAGTCATTATAGGTCAGTTTCGAAAGTAGCCACTTTGGGTGATTTCGAAAAGTAGCCACTTTGGTCAATTGCGAAAAGTAGTCACTATAGGTCAGTTTCGAAAAGTAGTCACTATAGGTCAGTTTCGAAAGTAGTCACTTTAGGTCAGTTTCGAAAAGTATTCACTTTGGGTCAGTTTTCGAAAAGTATTCACTTTATGGGTCAGTTTCGAAGAATATTCACTTTGGGTCAGTTTCGAAGGTTGTCACTTTGGATTCAGTTTCGAAGAATAATCACTATGGGTCAGTTCGAAAAGTAGTCACTTTAGGTCAGTTTCGAAGAGTTGTCACTTTAGGTCCAGTTTCGAAGGTCACTAATAGGTCAGTTCGAGAGTCACTTTACAGGTCGAGATTTCGAAAATTATTGGGTCAGTTTCAAAAGAAATGAGTCATTATGAGTCAGTTTTCGAAAATGGTCTCTTTGGGTCAGTTTCGAAAATTAGCCACTTTCGGTCAGTTGCTAAAAGTAGCCACTTTGGGTCAGTTTCGAAAAGTAGCCACTTTGGTCAATTGCGAAAAGTAGTCAGTAGTCCAGTTTCGAAAGTAATTACTATAGGTCAGTTTCGCGAAAAGTAGTCACTTTCGGTCAGTTGTAAAGCCACTTTGGGTCCAGTTTCGAAAGTAGCCACTTTGGTCAATTGCGAAATGGTACGTATAGGTCAGTTCGAAAAGTAGCCACTTTAGGTCAGTTTCGAAAGTAGCCCAACCACTTTGGTCACGAAAAGTAGTCACTATAGGTCAGTTTCGAAAAGTAGTCACTATAGGTCAGTTTCGAAGTAGTCACTTTGGGTCAGTTTCGAAAATAGTCACTTTGGGTCAATTTCGAAGAAGCCGGGGTCAGTTCGAAGTAGTCACTGGGTCCAGTTCGAAAGTAGTCATTATGGGTCAGTTCAAAAGTGATCAATTATGGGTCAGTTTTGAAAAGTAGTCTCTTTGGGTCAGTTTTGAAAAGTAGTCTCTTTGGGTCAGTTTCGAAAATTAGCCACTTTCGGTCAGTTACAAAGTAGCCACTTTGGGTCAGTTTCGAAGAAAGTAGCCACTTTAATTGCGAAGAAGTAGTCACTATAGGTCAGTTTCGAAAAGTAGTGCTATAGGTCAGTTTCGCGAAAAGTAGTCATTATGGGTCAGTTTCAAAAGTAGTCATTATAGGTCAGTTTCGAAAAGTAGTCTCTTTGGGTCCAGTTTCGAAGGAATTAGCCACTTTTCAGTCGGTGCTAAGTAGCCACTTTGGTCGAGAAAGTGACCACTTTGTTCAGTTGCGAAGAAGTAGTCAATATGGGTCCGGTTTCAACGAAAGCAGTCACTATAAGGTCAGTTTCGAAAGTGGTCACTTTAGGTCGGTTTCGAAAGTAGTCACTTTGGGTCAGTTTCGAAAAGTAGTCACTTTTGGTCAGTTTCGAAAAGTAGTCATATTGGGTCAGTTTCGAAAAGCAGTCACTACCATGAATCATTTTCCCACATAAACTTACAGAATTATTTATTTGGACCTCGACAGCATTTGGGTTGACATCTTTTTGCTCTGGGAAATCGGGCAGACAGGCGCTCATTTTGAAGGAGGAGGTAGGTGCAGTACCGGAGATCGGGCGTTTGTGGCGGACGGGTTTCCGGTTTGCGTGGCCTGTGAATGAAATACCTATAAATGGATGGGTGGAAATATGGATGGTGTAGAGTGTCACCACGCTATTTGCATGGAGAAATGAAAATATCCAGTTTTAAATCTCCCCGAGTCAAAACACCTTTAGGAACTGTACCTGTTTACTCTGCAGCATGATAATATCCGAGACTACTTTAGACGATGGAAATTTGGTCTGATCTTACAAGCGTATACTTTCTATCATGTTCGACGAACGAAGTCTGTAGGCACGCACCACCCTACGTCTGTAACCCTAGGTATCTACATCGTCGATTCAGCTCTTATAGGCCCGATAGTAAAAGGAATTAAGAAGTTGGATTCTCAAACTTGATCTCACCCTAATTCTCATCAGTTTTCGCGATTTGACGACGGTTTTGGAGCGATGCGACGGAATTTGCGTGGTGTAGATTGATAATGAATGTCCAGCTTTATATATCTTTCATTTTAAAAATTAATAAACAAATATTTAAAGCAGGACATTACAAGGTTACTAATTCCTCCCCCCTCTTTTAAAACGGGACTCCTAGAGTGGTTTCTTGCTTTCGGCTTTCGTAAGAGAGATTCACCCCTCCTCCTCCCCACGTATCTACACCGGTCGCACTTCAGCTTTTATGGCCCGAAGGTCCAAACGGACTTTAAGCAAAGTTGGATTTTCAAACTTTCGACCGCACCATTAAAATTCTCATCGGATTTTGGTATTGACGACAGGTTTTGGAGCAGTGCGACCGAATTTGCTCAGTGTGGAGGGATCGTGAACTCCATATTGTGTAAGCATACGAGAAAGTCACTGGAAGAATACTGCCGCTGTTTAGTTATAGTCTATTGCGCATTTAAAAGCTAATTTCTGTACTAATCCTTTTCATGGAAGAGTTTTATTGAAATGAACAGAAATAAAGTATTGATTCCAAAATACGGTGCATTTACATGGCAACAGCGATATTTACTTCTTAGTAAAATAAAAATATTATAAGTATTTTACACGGAAAATACGGGCATATAACATGTATTCAATAGCTAGAGAAGCTTAAAGATGATTCATGAGAAATGCATTGACGCATGCTTTTTCAATAAAACGGTCTTTTAAACCGTCAAATTATTTTTCGGATAGTGAGCTCATTCACTGAAAGTTCTTATTTTAATAGTTAAAACGTATATCATTACATCTTATGAAATTTTGATAACCATTTTAGTTTGAATAGTTTAGAATACCTTGAATAAAGTTTTCGTATCTGAGTAAATGTATTTAAAGTAAATAATAATAAAAAAATAATATAGTTTTCTATTGGATGGATTTTTAAATTGGCACTAAAAAGGTTTAGTACGTTATAAAATATCTTGATGCAAAGTTTAAGACAAAAGAAAGGATAAACAATTTATTTTTCTTTGAACTATAAAACTGGCGTAAAAAATGTTTTGATAGGTTTCTCTGGATGTACGAATTTTTTTAATACTTTTCTATTTTGTGCTAATAATTTATTTTTCAAGTTTCCTTAAATTTCTTTTATAAAGCCTGTAGTACTTTCCAGCAACGAAAATGGACCATGCTTAACTACAATTTATATATGCTTTAGCTTCTTTTACTGACAGTTCAAAATTTTTGTGAAAAAAATAGAATTTTATACGAAAAAATTAAACTTTATTTTTGATTTAAAGAAATAAAACAGTGCTTTGCAATCTTTATCATTTTAAACCTGTGGGAGTGTCTCCCCTCGACTATATAATATATTCATATATATTTGCATAAAATATACATTAGATTGTTACAAAAATTGAGTTGTGAGTGTACGTGAATGCAGTTCAATAAGCAGGATAAAAAAAAATAAAGCTCTTTATTTCGCGAATATTCTAGGAAAACAAACGTAGCACAGAGAACAAATCAGCACTTGTACAAATTTACAACATATATTAACAATAAATCTCAGTTACAGCACTTTCAATAGCACTCAAATATCTCTCAGTTCACAAGCTTGCTTGCTTGCTGATCAAAGTCCAACTGACTACTCTTGCTTAGAGAGCTTGCCTTTATACCTTTTCAATAGTAAGTCACGTCATTACGTAATCTCTAGAAGGTTCTTGAAGCTACTGGCTCCAAGTAGAGATAGGTCCATAGTTCAGGATTTTTCTAGAAGATTCCTTTTGTCGCCAACTTTGTCGCCGAGTTGCCAAAATGGTCGCCAAGATTAGAATGTCAGGGAAACAATTTTACAGCTTTGTAACAATATGTTTATCTTTGTAGTTTAGTGAAGATAATCGAGTGTGCATTTTTGTGCCTTTCCCATTGACCGATTTGATCAAAAATTCGATATAAATCAACAATTTCCGTGTCAAGAGCACATACCAAATTTTATTTGTCTAGATTGTTCCATTTCTGAATTATCGTCTTCACAAATAGACAGCCGGCAGTTCCAAAGGTCTTATTTTTTCATTCGGGAAGATCTGAAGCGTAGACATTCAATAAAATTTCAAGGTTTTAGCTATCCAGTTGTCTTTCGATAACGAACCAATAATGTTAAAACAAAAATAGTGACGCGTAGTTACTTTCGTTTGCGCGTTTTACACAGTACATTGACTCTAAGCTGTGGGAGTGTCAAAGACAAGAAACAAACAAATCGAAAAAAATCAATATGAATAAGATTAAAAACTGAAATAAGAATAGATAAATTCTGTTGAAAAAAGCGTGTCAAATTCAAAGATCCAAATATCTAAGATCTAAGTTTACACGGGCCCATTCAAAAAAAGAAAAATTGTCCACAACTTCTTATAAAAATAAACGTCTTACTTTCTCGTACACAAAGAGAAGGAGTGATGATCTTCCAAAAATTCCACCTCGTGATTTTGATGCATTTTCACATTTTACGCCTTCTTGAATCCAAAAGAAATTAGTAACTGTGTTTGTCTGTTTGCTTATGAACACGGTAAAGGAAAAGCGGAAGAAGGTATTGTTACAAAAATCGTCCGGTGTGTGTACGGTGAAAACAATTCCACAAGCAGGATAACGGAGAACGGCACTTTATTCCCGAATATTCCGGAACACGAAGCGCAGGTAACAGGAAAAGCAGCACTTGCACAAATTAGCAATACAACAGGCAGTAAATCACTAATAATCACAGTAACAGCACTGTCAATACCACTCGGCGTCTATCAGCTTAGTAGCTCGTACTACGGATAAAACTCCAAAGAGAGATTCCAAAAGCGTTCGCACTCAAAAGACGATCCCAGTCGATCAACACCCTCCTGTGATCCGAGCACGGTCTATTTATAGTTTCCCCGACAGGCAGTGACGTCACATGGAATCATCTAAATAAATCCGGATCTCGGTCCCGAATAGAGATATCAAGAAAATTCTAGTATTTTTGAGATCCTACACTTTGTCGCCAAGTCTCTAAGTTTGTTACCATGGTCGGGAATCAATGGCTCCATTCCTTCCGTATTCCCATTCATACCCCTGTAGAACTTTCTTCCCAACCATAAGACTAACATTGCTGGAAAGCGACATTCAGTGTTCGTAACAATATATTGAAGAAACTTGATATGTACTATTTACAGGATTATTGTATTTAAAGTTAGTGTGTTGAGAAGGTTCTAGAGCTCCAATGAAACAAAATTATACTAGTATGTAGTGCAAGTAATGCACTCTATGACCCGACCTCCCCACCACCAAAAAAGAAGAAAATGAAAGAAAAAGAAAGAAAGTTAAAATTTTCATCAATAAGTGACGCTGCGTTAATATCAGACGTGATTTTTGCAGATTTTTTTGTTTATTACTGAAGCAAAAAAACATTTAGTTTAAGTTTAGTTTAGTTTAACCGTAAACGCTGCCGAAATTAAGTTCTGAAACTAAAGTTTCTTTCTCGTGCCTATTATGCTAGAAGGTACACCACTTTACACTATTTTTTCTTGAAAATTCTATCTGGTTTATTTTCTCTTCCCTTCTTGCAACAAGAAAAAAATGTGAGGTGGTGCACTTTCTAGCATAAAAACGGTATTTTGAACGAAAAAATACTTTGCGTTCAGAACTGAAATGCAACAGCGTTTTTAATTAAACTAAAAAAAACCTCCAATGAACTATTCAGTTTTGCTTCAATAATAAAAAAAGATCTGCAAAGAGTCATCTCAGATATTGGCACAGAGCCACCTATCGACGAAAAAGTTAACTTTTTCTTTTTCTCTTATATTCTCTTTATTATTTCGCTTTTCATAAAGAGCATCAGTTGTACTATATTTTGGTAAAATTTTGCTTTATTTGAAGCCATGGATCTACTCTAGATCCATGGTCTATTCTAGAATAATCCTGTGCATACAAATCGTATTATGCTAGAAAGTACACTACTGTTTCTTGAAAATTCTATCTATATTATCTTCTCTTCCCTTTATGAAAAGAAGAAAAATTAGTGTGAAGTGGTGCATTTTCTAGCATAAAAACAGTATTTTAAAAGAAAAAAGACTTTGCGTTTAGAACTGAAATGCAACAGCGTTTTTAATTAAAGTAAAAAAAAAAATCTCTAATGAACTATTCAGTTTTGCTTCAATAATAAAAAAGATCTACAAAAAGTCATCTCAGATATTTGAACAGAGCCACCTGTCGACGAAAATGTTAATTTTTTTTCTCTTTTCTTCTTTTTTCCGGTTTTCATAAAGAGCATCAGTTGTACTAGATTTTAGTGCAATTTTGTTTCATTTGTGGCCATGGATCTGCTCTATGGCCTTCTCAAGAGGCGAATTCAATCATCACAACCCTGCGCATACAAATCGTATATTTGAGCAAATTCTGACAAAGAGAAGATAGACGTTAGAAACTTTTAAATAAATGCCAAGTACTAAAAGATTGAGAGCTGCTGTAGTACCAAAAGCAGTTTTCAAAAAGTTTGAATCAAATCATGAAACATTTACTTTGTTTAAAACATTTCAGACATCAATGAAACAATGAAGGTAAAATGTGTAAAAATCCTAAAATTAATAACTTCCCCTTCTTAATCTAAATACAATCTCATCTGAAATAAATTAACAAAATGCAGTTCTCCTTCTGGCCATCTCGAAACAGAGCGCCATGAAAACTTAAACCCCGTGTAAATACCTCCACGATTCTTAGCGAACTCCTCATCCATTCAGTTATGCTTCAATAATAAAAAAGATCTGCAAAAAGTCATCTCAGATATTTGAACAGAGCCACCTGTCGACGAAAATGTTAACTTTTTCTCTTTTCTTCTCATTTTTTTCGGTTTTCATAAAGAGCATCAGTTGTACTAGATTTTGGTGCAATTTTGTTTCATTTGTGGCCATGGATCTGCTCTATGACTTTGATCTGCCCCAAGCACTTTCTCAAGAGGCGAATTCAATCATAATAACCCTGTGCATACAAATAGTAGATTTGAGCAAATTCTGACAAAGAGAAGACAGACGTTAGAAACCTTTATGTAGAAATAAATGCCAAGTACTAAAAGATTGAGAGCTGCTGTAGTACCAAAAGCAGTTTTCAAAAAGTTGAATCAGATCATGAACATATTCTTTGTTTAAAACATTGCAGACGTAAATGAAACAATGAAGGTAAAATGTGTAAAAATCCTAAAATTAATAACTTCCCCTTCTTAATCTAAATACAATCTCATCTGAAATAAATTAACAAAATGCAGTTCTCCTTCTGGCCATCTCGAAACAGAGCGCCATGAAAACTTAAACCCCGTGTAAATACCTCCACGATTCTTAGCGAAATGCCCCTCATCCATTAAAGACAAGACAATTCCGAAAATGAAGCGACACTCCAGAAGTTTTATTAAATGTTTTAAATCTCGAGAATCCTTTGAAATATCTGCTGGCAGAACGCCACGTGCATTGTGAAATGAAATGAAGAACTGCAAAAGACAAAGTCCCCAGGTTTAGTGCTGGAGAAAATATTCCATTTAAAAGGGAGAGATGTTTTAAATGCTGCCAGATTCCGTGATGGATATTTTATAAATGGAATGTTTTCGCCGTAAAAAGAAGCGATTCATTTAATTAGCATTTGTAAGCAATTATCGTTAGTTTTGTCTTGAATTTATATTGTCTGGTTCCATTAGTTGTCTCTGACGTTTAGTAGTTAAGTTTTAGATAAACTAGTTAAGTCATCTGTAATTCGAAATGTATATTGTTCGTTTACAGAATTATTGCATACTATTACAGAAAGTAATTAAATGGAATATATTTATAAAATCGGAATTATTTTACAAAATAAAAATAAATGTCTTTTTTGACATAGGATGCTCTGTGCAGATCAAAATAGCAAAATAAGGCCAAACTGTCTTTAAAATGAGGCTAAAGGCCAAATTTGAAAATTTCATTAAACAGCAAATTTCCATTATTTGGTATAGAAAATGACTCTCCTTCATGAAAAAGAATCCACTAGATTGACACATGCATAATACGTTCTATTAAACTAAAACATCTCATGAAGGACTTGCAAAGAAAAAAAAGAAAAGAATTTTGTTCTTGCCTAGAATAAAATGTTCTAGCGAACATTTCAACCTTGCTAGAAAACGTTCTTATATTATTTTTCAATGTTCAAACATTTTTGAAACATACTAAAATTATATATTAAGAATCGTTCTAAAACTTTAAGGAAAAATAAAGCCAAAATGAATTTATGCTAAATGAAATCTTAAGCCATATTTTTTAAAAGCAATATGGGAACCCTGCTCGGCATTGCTGAATTCACATAAAATATAGACATTTACAAACTAAATTTGTGTGTGTGTGTGTGTGTGTGTGTGTGTGTGTGTGTGTGTGTGTGTGTGTGTGTGTGTGTGTGTGTGTGTGTGTGTGTGTGTGTGTGTGTTAATTCAATTAGTAGATTTTTAATTCAATAGAATAAAGTATTTTAATTCATAAGAAATTTTAGATTTAGAACCAAAACATTTTGTTATGGACAAATCCAAATCAAGAAAATTATCTTCCCTTCATACCAATTTATATATCATACAATCTTTCCTCTTTTTTTATAATTATTTTTAAATAGAATTTGTAACAATACTTATTATTTCTGTTATGGAATTCGGGCCGTTTCCATCGTTTCTACAATTATTTTATCGTGGATTTTTCTCCGATTTTTAAAAATTAATTCATATGAATCTTGCTTATTCTAAAAATTCCTATTTTTAAAAACTAATTTATAAGATTCTTATTTCTGCATGCGCATGTTTATTTTCATGGATAAATATGTTTTTATCGAATCTGTTTTTGAGTTTTGAAATAGTTACAGCTAAGATTTAACTGAAGAAATTTGTAATGATGAAATTTCTTTTACTGTCCTTTTTAAAGATATAGAATTCTCTTTTATAGTTGCTGCTTTTCTTTCAAGCCATATAATTTGATGCATAAAAATATATTATCGCAGTATTAGCTTGAAGTTATGCTTTCATTTTGAAGTGTATTGTAATTTCCATTCAATCTGTAAGCAAAATCCCTCAAATATACTAATAGTTCTGTGAACAGTAGAGTTCCAGTCCAATAAATAAATAAATATCTAAAATCTGTAATTCATAGTAGTCTTTGAAATTTTAGCCATTTTTTAAAATGTGAATTATTTACAAAAGTCTCTGCTTTCATCAGAATTCACAAAATTATTATTAAATATCTGCTTTTATCAGTATTCACAAAATTACCATTAAATATCTGCTTTTATCTATTAACAAAATTACAGTTAAGTGTCCCGCAGATGCCAAAATGATACAAATGTTTTAATGGTCCAAACTCACCATTAATTCTCCGAACGTTAAAATCATTAAAATGGCATCACAAAATACAAATCCTTACATATACGTCCTTTTTAATGGCTTTTAGAAATATTCATTGCGAATTCGAAAAAAACTGATTTGGCCGTGACTGTTTAAGAAACAAATTTACAGACAGACAGACAGACAGACGAAATGCTGAACGGTCGAGTTGAAACATGACCTCGATACTCTCGGTCAGTAACTAGTAATTATATAAGCAGTAGACCTCTCACCCCTCACCCCCCCCCAAAAAAAAATTAAGATCTGTTCTTTACCTCAGTGTTTAAAAGTTTGTCCTATGTTGGCAATCATTTTGAAGACAATATTGTCTCCAGGGGAGCCAGATATCGTAATTTGTCTCTCGAGGAGGTACTTTCTCTTCCCCAATATACAGGGTTCCCACTTATGTCCGTTACACTCCCTTAACTTCTAAACGGTGACAGCTTAGGCCTTGAAGTTGGTGTCTAGGTATAGTAAAAAGGCTATGCGCTATTCGATGAGACGACTTACAATGCCATCTATCAGCAAATTTTGGAATGAGCGGTCCTATCTCGTAAACGGTGAAAGATACAAGAAAAAAATCAATCAGAAAGTTGTAGAGCACTCTCGATTTAGTACGGAAAGATACCTTGCGCACATTAATACTCAAAACGGAATGCAAAAAATAAACATTTGTTTGGTCACGATTTCGAAAATTGTCATGTCATAAAGAGTGGAAGAAAGAAACTGAAACACATCCCTGTCTTCTGGATAATTTATTTATATTGCTCAAAATGCTTTCCGTTAGACACTATACACATTTGTACTTTGGACTGGATTTCTCGCTTCGCTCGCGATTCACGACGCCATAGTGTTGAAAATCACAATCAAACAAATGTTCATTTCTTACATTCTGTTTAAAGTATTAATGTGCGCAAGGTATCTTTTCGTACTAAATAGATAGTGCTCAACAACTTTCTAATTGACTTTTTTCTCGTATCTTTCACCGTTTACGAGATAGGATCGTTAATTTCAAAATTAGCCGACAGATGGCGTTGTAAGTTGTCTCATCGAGTAGCGCATATCCTTTTTACTATACCTAGACACCAACTTTATGGCCTAAGCTGTCACCGTTTAGAAGTGAAGGGGGGGAGGGGTGTAACGGATATAAGTAGGAACCCTGTATATTCCTTTTCACAAAGCTTTACTTACAATATTAAACAATCAATATACAATATTGCACACCCATATTATGCACAAATTTTACTCCCTGTGTTTACAAAGTAAATACGTCATCTTATCAATAAAGTAATATCAAAAATGTACTGGAAAAAAGTTACAGGAAATGTTACGATCGCGAGTGGAGACAGTCTTCAAATTTTTATAATACGAATCGTTTGGCTACAATCGTTGAAAAAAACATGCTTTCAAGAAGAGAGGAAAGCAAAATTAGATGGAACTATAAAGGAAATAACAGTATTTAAACATTGAACTATGATCTTATATCGCTTTTTTCAGTTCGAATTATTTACGCAAATATTTGATTACATCTGTATTAACAAAACTACAATTAAATAACTTGTTCTCACCAAAATGATTTTAATGTTTTAAATGGCAAATGAAAATGCTAAACTTACCATTGACTCACCAAAATATTAAATCGCCAACCACCTTGAAACGGAATGAAAATATGAAAATTCTTACGTGTACGTCGTTTTTACATGACTTCAAGGAACTTTCATTCCAAATCCGAAGAAAATCGTACAACGTGTTTTGTCATGAATGCGTAACAAACAAATTTACAGACAAACCAAATTCTCAACAGTCGAGTTGAAACGGAGACATTACTTCGATCGGTGAGTAACTAATTTTCTAACTGAATCATTGATTGCAGAAATCACAAGAATCTTTCTTATTAAAAAAATGCGTCCATGCTGTTTCCACATTATAAAGAGGTTTTTGCATAGAGAGTGCAGAAATGACAAGAACCAAGTACATTAGCATTATAGCTATATAAAATCTAGTACATGAAAAAAACTAAACCATAGATTTTTAAAATTAATCAAATTTTTAAAGCCATAGATATTTAATTTATCAAATTTTTATATTATTAACTCATGTGGTTTCGGCAATCAAAGATACAAATGAATGCCGAATAACAAATTTCATTCTGCTTATATCTCCACAC
>BGPR01042524.1:0-13229 GCA_013235015.1 Araneus ventricosus | reverse complement strand
CCCGTCGAAAGAGAAAACGTTTAGTTCAGCGCGAGCCCGCTAGGGGATGGCGCATCGTTGAAAACAACGGAGAGGAGAAAAAGCGTGACCTTCCAATTGAAGAACCGGATAGGAATGACTAGTTCAGTACGAAACCGCTAGGGGACAGCACATCACTGGAGTGACGGAGAGACGACCATCATCGATTATTCCACGTAACCGCCAAAATCCACTATGTAACGTTTGTTGTATAAAAAGTTCGGAGATTCAGAGATTTTATGGCGATCACCGTTAAAACTTTAGTAGATTACAAGTCTTCGATATTTAAGGTGGTCGTCTAAAGCTTATAATTCACTAAAATCCTATCAGTACCGCTAATATGTATTGTTGTAGTCTAGAATTTTGTCAAAATGGTCCGACATATCACTATAAGTAATGTGTGAAACTCCAAAATTCTGAAAATGCTCTTAATATCTTTTAAAAATCAAAAAACCCAAAATATTCATTGAATTTCGTTAATTTCTTTTAATACGTAATGGTGAAGATAGATGGCGCCCAAAGTGCCGGTCAGATATGCTCTTGGACTCTTTCATAGTAATAAAAGCTAATATTGTTCATTTTTGAAGAAATAAATATACATGAAGAGTTTTAATAATAGTTTCTCAACGGTTAAAGATTCTTTTTAATGAAAAAACGGCTAATTTCTTTGAAAACCGATATTTTGTCCTGTGTGTTTAGTAATTCGGCAACCCTATGCGGATAACCTTTGAATACAACGATCAGCTCTCTTTAGAACGTGAAAAGTCCCCGCCGCTGCCGCCGCAATAGAATTCTTCTGTCCAAGGTCGAAAATATGCCAAACAGTTCCTCCACGGGTATAAGTTTATTGGAGTTTCTTTTCTGCTATAGACAAGATTCCTTCTCTGCAGTTTCTGCAGCTGCAATTAACCAGATTTCTTTTGTAGTGCTCTTATTATATACGTTAGTTAACTCCATCTATCTCGCTGTATATACACTTGTAATTATCATCAATAATAAATTTATTGATTTAAATAAGATGTAAAGGTTTGATTAAATATAATGTATAGAAGATTATTTTTGATAGTTATTCTAGCATTTATGGCTACTTATATAAATTATTTTGTTGATTGAAACTAATAATCACATCCCTTTTCAAAGTTGCGATACAATAATGAAGGACAAAAATGTGCTATTTATTGAAAGTGCAAAACGATAACTTTACCCTTGGGTACTAAACTCCAAAAAAATAATAAATAAATAAAAAATAAAAGTAAATATTTATCACCGAAATAAGAATTGTGCTTACAAATAAACACAGCGACAGAAACACAAATTTCTTCTCCATGCAAATAAACATTTAATAGAGCTTAAAGAACGTTTACAATCATACTAAAATTATCACACACAAATACATTTTTTAAAATTTCCTATATTTTTAAATCCAGTAAACGTTTCTAGAATATTTTTCATTTGCTAGAAAATAAAAATATTTGCATTTCATTTTTAATATGGATCATTTCGTGCTGTGTTTAAAAATTAAACATACATCAATTATGCGAATATTTAATTTTTACTTATTTTTTGTGGACTTAAATGAATCTACCAAAACTGTAGGAGGATAAGTATGCTCTATTTATATATTTATAAAGAAAAGCGGAGACCTATGGAATATTTAGGAAAAGCATCGTAACCGAGCTTATTTTAATCCTACATTTACTTCATTGATATCATTATTTTCAGAATTTATCTAATTTCAGCGCAATACTTTTAGAATCTCAAAATTTGATCACATTTTAAATTTTGAGCCAAAAAGTAGCGAAATATTATTTACACTTTTTGTTGCTGCATGTAAACTTGGCATCAATGAATCGATGAAATTCGTTCAGATAATATTTCCTGAAGTTATCACCATAAATAATCGAAATTACAAGATAAAAGGATTATCAGTGTAATAATACTGGAGTTTCGAAATTACTCTGCGTCTGCTCTGTGTTATACTTTTGTTTTATTTAAGATTAAAGTCCAGTTTTTAAGCTACACGAGGGCGGTTTTGGAACGGATTTCGTAATTTTAAACGTTCCATTTTAAATGTACCATTCTCCAAACTTACACTCCACACTAACGTGAGGATATTATTTTTGTGCTATAACTAGCAAGCATTGACTTTAGAAATAATCGAAATTTCAACATAAAAGAACGTCAATGCTAGATTTCCAACTTACTCTTTGTCTACTCTCTGATATAGCGTTGTTTTATATTAGATTATCATCAAGTTTTTAAACTATACGAGGGCAGTTTTGGAACATACCTCGTAATTTTAAATGTTGACCAGATGACGAGAACAACTGAGTTGTCACTCCATTCTCCAAACTTCCACTCCACACCAACGAATAGTGGTCCAGTTTCGGTTTGTAGCGCGACATATATCGAAATTTCTAGGTAGGCAAATGGCTTTAATTTCTTGAGGGTCGGTAGAGAACTGCTTGGGACTCTCAAAGCCATAAATTGTTTTATATAAACACGCAGTCTTAGGAGGGTTCACGGAGGTTAATGTTGAATTGGGGAGAATCTTTCGAACACTTGAGTCTCGTTTCTGTGAGACTTCGGATTTCGTTCTGTAAAGTATTAAGTTGCTCTTTATCTATCTAATTTTAGATTTTCATGGTGTCTAATTCCAGCTCAGGAAATTGGCATCATTTTTTACAGATTATTTTATTTATTTTCCATTTTTTGCGACTTTTAAAAGTCCTTTTTTTTCAATAAATTTTCAACTTTACAGTGAATTTAAAAAGTTTCAACACCTTGAGATTATCTTAAATCATCTCTATACTACAGGGATTCCCAATCTTTTTTCCCTCGCATACCCCTTGATTATTCTTTTTGTTTTCGCGTACCACCTACTATCATATGCGCCCCTCCCAACCATTCATCTACGCAAAGAAGTTTTTATTGATAACTAGCTGTTACCCGCGACTTCGTACGCGAAGAATTTGAATTATTCTTTCTTTCAATTCACGAATGTAAATGTTTTGTTGCATTTTGAAAGGGGAAAGTAAAAGTTCTGACGGTTGATAATATTTAATTGGACGGCTGACAGGAGTGTATTGTACATGTATGCTGATATAGTTATGTAAATTGTTTATTTACGCTAATACACTTTTGTATACCACGTTATTTGTACGGATGTAGAGGTTGTGTGGGCTGGACACACGTGAACACGCCAGATACAGTTGACCATGCGAAAAATATGGTTTTTCTAAATGTACGCCTGCCACTTTCAGTGTCTGGCCCTGAGCCTGGCAAATGATATTTTTAAAGGGATTTGTTACCTTTTGAACTGAGATGATAAGTCCTTCTGTATTATCGGAAGGCGCGGAATTAAAACACTCTCTTCTCTCCCTATATGAGTCATAACAGTAGCTTTCATGACGTTTGGACCTAGGTGTGTAATTTGTATGTCTCGGTATATCGAGGTTATGCATTAGTAGTACTGGCACGCCGACATTCAATCTCGGCTTGTCGGAAGGTGCCCCTGACAATTTTAAGATATTGAAGAGCTCTACAGAATATGATGTTCCTTGTTATTTCCATTACCGTATCTACAGATGATATTCTGTAATACCTCCCCCTCAGGGGCACATCTTCTTTAGGTGTGACGGGCTTCACGACCCTGTGGTACCCTAGTATCTGGCCTCCTTTCAAATTTCACCTCCCCTCCACCTTCTGCTTTAGACTTTTGTTTTTCCTTCCCTCGAGGGTAGGCGAGGGAGCTCTCCATGAGAAGCTGTTGCCGCTCTGTTTGCTTCCTGCTTCTCATGGACAGCAATATACCCCCACGTGTTGGCCGTGCGTGGCAACCCATTAGACGGGTGGTACATTTCGGTCCCCGGTGTATTAATCGGCTGGTATCCCAGCCACATGGCTGGTCAGCTCAAGGGGATCAAGCGAAGGGGTCACTCCTTGGGCTTGGCGTTAAGGGTGGTCACTGTCCCCGGGGGTGACCCTGAGCGTATAGGTTCCTGCTAGCACCAAGGTAAGCGCCGAGGCTGGAATTGTTCCAGAGCCGGTGGCTGCCTTCCCTTGTTGGGCTCCGTGGTGGGCGGTGCTGTCGGACCTGAATCCCTGTTCATATCGCATGGGGCCAAAAACAAACCGTACCTTTAGTGGGCAACGAAAAGAACAAAATCAAAGTCTTGAAAAATATTTTGACCACTTTTTTTATTGTCAAAAGTGTATCTGAAAATAAGGAGACATTTCATTTGGTTTCTCCGTTTCTTGTCCAAAAGGCTGTTGTCGGCACACTTGGTGAAGTCACTTCTGTTTTTAAACTCCGTTCTGGTGACTTGCTAATTGAAGTCAAGTCCAGAAAGCAAGCCCAACAAATTATTAAATTGAAAGCTTTGGCCACAATCCCAATTACCGTGAGTGCTCACACTTCTCTTAATTCTTCGAAGGGCGTAATAATTTGTGGTGAGTTATTTAACGTCTCCATAGAAGACATTACTAATGAATTGAAAGCTGAAGGAGTAACGCATGTACGCCGTATTTTCATTCGGCGGGATGGACAACTCCTCCCTACAAAGCACCTCATCCTTACTTTCCAAACACCAATATTACCAGATTCAGTTAAAGCAGGATACATGAAATTAGCCGTGCGACCATTTATTCCAAACCCTCTGCGGTGCTTTAAATGTCAACGTTTTGGCCATTCTCAAACAAACTGCCGCGGAGCTCTGACTTGCGCCCGTTGTGCAGAACAAGGTCACATTAGCCAGCAGTGTTTTGAAAAGGAAAAGTGTGTGAACTGCAGTGGCGATCACACTTCCTTCTCACGGTCTTGTCCACGTTGGAAACGGGAGAAAGAAATAATGGCTGTCAAAACAAAAGAACAAATTTCCTATCCAGAGGCAAAACGAAAACTCCTGGCACAAGCGCCTAAATCTGGTATAAGTTACTCATCCGCTCTCCAAAAGTCATTTTGTGCGAACTGTTCATGCACAACATGCGTGAAAACTCCCGCCAAAATGCATCCCCCTGCAAATTTATCCGAATCTGATACTGATGTAGCTACTAACAGTGCTCCTGAAACAAGTCCACCCCGAAGATCTAAATCGAAATTGAATTCACACAATCTAATAAATCTCTTAAACTAAAACTTTCCAAACGCGGCATTTCACCGCAACAGCTGACATCAAAATTAAAGAAATCCAATGTCAAAAATTCAGGCGCTTTGGGACTTGCGAGTCAGGGTTTAGTCCACAAGGACCTGTCGTCCATTTTTAATGGCGTGCCCAAAAGTCCCGATCGAATTTCACTTCATCCATCTGAAGGGGAGGATGACGAAATCACGATGAGTTGTGATGTTTCACCAACTCGAACAAGTCTTTCAAATACCTCTCCCCAAACAAAACTTTCTTAATGACTACCTACCTCTCTTGGAATTGTCGCGGCACTCGGTCCAAACTTCATGACATCAGGACTATTCTCAACAATTTCCATCCCGCCTGTTTTTGTCTCCAAGAAACCTTCTTGACATCCAACATTCCCCTAAAATTGCGCGGTTATAACAGTGTGCGGAAAGGTACGGACACTGGATCTCGTAGCTCTGGGGCGTCTGTATCTTGACTTCAAATTTATATCCTAGCACACCTCTCACTTTACATACTACTTTGCAGGCTGTGGCTGTTCAAGTTCACACACGAGCATTGGTTATAGTCTGCTGCATCTATTTACCGCCTCATGATGTCCTTAATCAACAACAGTTAAACACCTTAGTGGACCAGCTTCCCAAACCTTTTTTATTACTTGGTGATTTCAATGGACATAGTGTTTTGTGGGGTTCGGATAGTACGAATTCTCGTGGGCGACAGATTGAATAGTTTATTTCAAATAACTGTCTCTGTCTGCTCAATAACGATGAAAAAACGTATTTTCATGAACCCACACGCTCATTCCATAGTCTAGATCTGGCCATTTGTTCTCCTGAACTCCTACAACTGCTGAATTTTACAGTTGGAGGAGATCTGTATAATAGTGATCACTTCCCACTAATAGTCTCCCACACTGATAGTGGCGGTGCTATTCAGCTTCCACCGCGTTATCTATTCCAGCGGGCAGACTGGGCTGCTTTCAAAAAGTTGGCGGTAGTCACTGAGGCTATGGTTAGTACTGCAGACATATTGGAAGCGGTACAAAATGTCGTTGATATTCTCATACACGCCGCTGATAATACCATCCCAAAAAGTTCCCCACGTCTAAGGAAATTCCGTAGACCGTGGTGGCATGAAGCCTGTCGCGACAGTTACAGGAACCAAAGAAAGTGTTGGAGCATATTTCGTCGGTACCCTACGACGGAAAATCTCGTCGCTTTTAAACGAGCTAGAGCCTTTGCACGCCGCATTCGTCGTCGTAGTCAGAGGGAATCGTGGATTAAATTTGTCTCGTCTATCGCATCTTCTACTTCGAGCAAACAATTGTGGAAAAAAGTGAAGGCTGCCAATGGGGTTTACAAAGAATTTTCGATTCCTGTTTTGAATACAGGACACATGTCATATTCTTCTCCATTGGATGTCTCCAATATTCTCGGCCAAACTTTCGCCGAAGTTTCCGCGGTGGATTCATATAGTAAGAATATGGCGTAGTAGGCAAGTAAGAATCGCGCGGAACGGATGCCTTTGACTTTCTCGAGTCGACAGTCTTTTCCCTACAATTGCGAGTTTAAGATTTTGGAGTTACAAACTGCTCTATCGCAAGCTCATGATTCCAGTCCCGGTCCCGATGGAATTGCATATAATATGCTTCGCCATTTGTATGCGGTTTCGCTCTCAAATATCCTGCACCTGTTTAACAGAGTGTGAGGAGAGCAAAGTTTCCCACGGCAGTGGCAAGAAGCTGTTGTTATTCCCATCCTCAAACCTGGTAAAGATCCTGCTAATCCTCTGCACTACAGACCGATTGCCTTAACTAGTGTCCTATGCAAGACGCTTGAGCGTATGGTCAATGCACGCCTTGTCTTTGAATTGGAAAAACAAGGTTGTATTCCACCATTGCAAAGTGGTTTCCGTAGAGGACGGTCAACATTTGACAACATCGTCTATCTCGAAACACAAATTCGCAATGCTTTTGAGCGTCGTAACCACCTTGTTTCCATTTTCTTTGACGTTGAGAAGGCATACGACCGCACGTGGCGGCATGGAATCCTTCGGAAACTTTATAACTTAGGTTTTAAAGGCAATCTGCCATTGTTTATTAAAAGGTTTTTATCATCTCGTACCTTTCGAGTACGACTGGGAAATTTTTATTCTGATCCTTTTAATCAAGTTGAGGGTGTTCCGCAAGGGAGTGTCCTCAGTGTTACTTTTTTATCCTTCATTTTAGTGAAGTTTTAAATCATTTGCCACCATCTGTCACTGGAACTTTATACGTTGATGATTTGAAGATCTCTTGTCAGGGTTGTAACATGCGTTTAATTGAGCGACAGCTGCAAAACGCGATTAACAAAATCGTAAGTTGGTGCGATGAAAATGAACACACACTTTCTGCAGAAAAGAGTAAATGTGTCCACTTTTGCAGGAAACGAGACTTTCATGCTGATCCTATCCTTTCCATACGAAATGACACTATTCCGATTGTTGACGAGATTCTATTTTTGGGAGTGATTTTCGATCGGAAACTTACTTTCCTTCCGCATATCTTACAATTGCGGAAGAAGTGTGAAAAATCTCTTAACATCCTAAAGGTACTCTCTTGTACGTCTTGGGGTGCAGATCGAACCTCCCTACTTCGCATATATCAAGCTGTCATTTTGTCTCGGATTGACTATGGATGTTTTGTATATGGCTCTGCCAGGTCTTCTGCTTTAGGCCGGCTAGATACCGTACACCATTCTGCCCTACGAATCTGCTCAGGGGCTTTTCGAACTTCACCAGTCGAGAGCCTCTATACTATTTGCCACCAACTCCCCTTGCACTTGCGGCGGAAAAAACTTTCCATGCAGTATTATTTCCGGGCTCTGTCCCTTCCTCAACATCCTATTTCTCATATGACTCTTCCTACTGCCCTCCGTAGGATATACAATGCTCGCCCATCTCACATTCTCCCTTTTTGTGAGAGAGCGAAAAGCATAATCCAAGATTCGGAGCTCAACTTTCCAGATATCCAGACTGTCGATTTCCAAATTTTCCCGCCTTGGAATATTCCCCAGTTTTCGTTTATAAATCCATTCTCTGGTTTTGATGAAAGTAAGACGTCTCCAGTGATTTACCAGCAACTTTTCAGTTTCCATCGCTATCGGTATTCCTCATATAGGCCAATTTTTACTGACGATTCAAAGGCAGTCGGCCATGTAGGATGTCGTATTATTTTTGATGCCGACATCAGCAGTTTCCGTCTGCATACATCCTTTTCAATTTTGACAGCCGAGTTAGTGGCGATCTTCTACGCTCTCCAGAAGATATCTCTCTCAACTCAGCGCCAATTTTGCATTTATACTGATAGCATGAGTTCATTAGAAACACTATGTCATCCTCACTTTCAAATGCATCCAGTTGCTATGGAAATCTTGGGGCTTTTGCAGACTCTTCAACATGGAGTTTTTTCCATTTTGTTTTGTTGGATCCCGAGTCATGTGGGAATTATTGGAAATGAGCAGATCACAGTGCAAAGACAGCTGTTTCTTTCTTGCACCGTGAAATCCCTTACTGTGACATGAAGACACCTGTTGCAAGCTGCATTTTCTCTCTGTGGCAAGAGACATGGGACCTGCAGGTTCGCAATAAATTGCATTACATCAAACCTTTTATTGATTTGTGGCCAGTTCTGCCCACACGAGGGGCTGATGTCAAACTGACTCGCCTCCGTATAGGACACACTAGAGTCACACATAAGTACCTTCTTTTTGGCGAGAGAACACCGATGTGCCGCACGTGTAATGTTGAACTCACTGTTTATCATATTTTAATTCAATGCTCAAACATTAATCTTCATCGAATTCATTTTTTTAATTCATTGTTTTTAACTTTGTCTGAATTGCTGGGAGTAGATGGATAATAAGAGTTCTAGTGCACCGGGATCAGCTACTCCCTCCCCCTCCCGACTTTCCTCCCACCGGACTTCCAGCTGAGTTAAGGAATGTGCTTGAACTCCTCTTAGATTAGATAAGAATGATGATAAAAAATTAATTTTTTTCTCCCCAGATTTGCATTAAAATAAAGCAGTTGAAATATAAAATAATTTTGTACTTACAAACTGAAGACTTCTTCACTTCGAACCAATCCAGTTTTTCCATCTGTTGCTTAAAATAAAACATTGAAATAGACATAATGCTTAAAAATTAGATATTTTTTAATGGATCAAGCCCAACCACCACCCGATGTTTCTTAAGAACACATCGCCTCAATCCAGTTTTTTATAAATTAACCTATTTTGTTAAAACTTAGAAATTAATTAAAATAAGCCTAAAACTTAGAAATTAATTAAAATAAGACAATGCAAAAAGACTTTTCCAACAAGTCTAACTTGAAACGTCACATGAAGAAGCATGGCGATCATGCCAATCATGCCTGCTCGCAATGCAACATGAAGTTTTATCGTGTGGATAAACTTCAAGAACACATGCGCACGCACACTCGTGAGAAGAAGAAGACATATCCCTGTGAACACTGTGATCAGGTGTTTCCTCGCATGTTGGATCATCTCCGACACAAGAGAACAGACCACTCTGCGCCACCACCTCCAAGGATTGCAGCAGCACCTCGTGCCCGGAACTCTGGTCGGAACGCTCTGGGAGTGTATTCTTCCCATTTCTTGACGCCGACTCCTGCCGGGAAGTGGGATTTACTTCTCTTCTTTGAAGAAAGTCGTCCACAAATCCACGACATGATCGTGGATGAATTACAAGAAAAGAGGGCTATCAAGTGGTACTGTGTCTGGAAGATTCGTTTCAGCAGGGAGACTTCCGATGGAGATGTGGAGTATTGCACGCCTTACTTTCGCAGCAAGGTGGCCATAGAATTGGACACCTCTATGATTGGAGATCACATCGAGCAGGCCTTTGAGAAAATCAAAGAGTCGTTCGGCGAGTTTCTCAAGAACGGATCTGGTTGAGTCTTTGACTCTGTCATTCACATGGAGCTGAAGACTGCAACGTATCATCCTCTGGCCCCCAGAAGTTACATCCCTCTTCCATCCAAGTTAGCTGCGAAGAAAGCTGTGATCAACATAAAAAACACAGATCAGAAATGCTTTATCTGGTCTGTGTTGGCTGCCCTACATCCCGTTGGACAAAATGCTGAACGAGTATCCCACTACTTGCCGTTGGAACAGGAACTGCGGTTGGGAAATGCGACGTGTCCTGTTCAGCCCTGCAAACTTCCCATCGTCGAAAATCTCAGCAATCTCCGAATCAACGTGTTCAGCATTGAAAATGGCAGATGTGAAGTTGGATCTGCTTGCAGATATCGACATGCATCTGTTCATCGAGAAAGGGATTCGAGGAGGCGTTTCCATGATTAGTCATCAACACAGCGAGGCCAACCATCCCCAGTGCCCAAACTATGATGCCAGCGAAGCCAACAAGTGTATCACCTATTTGGATGCTAATAACCTTTATGGGTAAGAATCTTTTTAAATAATTAAATTTAATGTGATTGTTTATAATATATTTCTCTAAAGTCTTAACTGAAATAATATGATTGGTCATAATATATATATATATATATATATATAATTAAAGTCTTAATTTAACTGAAATAATGCGATTGTTTATATAATTCAAGTTAATTTAAAAATATTAACAATAAAAGTATTAGCTTAAAAGTTCAAATAAAGTGATTCATAATATCTAAAAACTGTCTTTTATTCTTTTTCAGTTGGGCCATGTCTCAACCATTGCCTGTGAGTGATTTTGAATGGCTTTCGCCTGAGGAGATCTCGCTGCAGCAAATATGCCAAACTCCCGATGATGCCACAACAGGTTACATCTTGGAAGTGGACATGGAATATCCTCCCGAACTTCACGATTTACACAACAACTATCCGCTGGCCCCTGAAAGAATGACCATCATACCTAATATGCTCAGTCCAACAGCATTAAGCATTTTAAATGAAATGAACATAAAGCCTGCATTAAAGTCTGAGAAGTTAGTCCCGAATTTGAACAGCAAGCGAAACTATGTGCTGCACTATAGGAATCTGAAACTGTACCTCTCATTAGGACTGAAATTAACAAAAATTCATCGAGTGATGAAATTCACTCAACGTTGTTGGTTAAAGGACTATATCAACTTTAATACGGAGCAGCGAAAACATGCCAAAACAGCCTTTGAAAAAGATTTTTTCAAATTGCTCAATAATGCTGTTTATGGTAAAACCATGGAAAATTTGCGAAACCGGGTGAAGGTTGATATAGTTCAGACCAAGAAAAGAGCTGAAAAGTTGGTTGCTTCTCCTGCCTTTCATGCGTTCACAATATTTGATGAAAATTTAGTTGCGGTTCAGCGGAAATTGACCAAACTTTGTTTAAACCGCCCAATTCAAGTTGGATTTGTCATACTTGAGTTCAGCAAAGTGCTCATGCATGACTTTCACTATAACGTTATCATGACAAAGTACGGTGATAAGGCTAGACTGATTTTCACCGATACTGACTCGCTTTGTTATGAGATAACAACTGGTGATCTTAACAAAGACCTTGAAAGAATGAAACTGTATTTTGATTTTTCGGATTATCCGAGAGATCATCCTTTATACAGTGATGAAGACAAAAAGAAAATTGGATATTTCAAGGATGAGCTAAATGGTCAGCCCTGTCTAGAATTTATTGGGCTGCGTTCAAAAATGTATTCCATTCTTAGTGAAAGAGATGAAAAGCAGACAGCCGAAGGCATTTGTAAGAGCGTGCGGCAAAAACAATTGAAACATGCCAATTATAGAGAATGTTTGCTGAGTCGTAAACCTTCGACCATCTCTCAGAACAGAATCGGCAGCGAGAAGCACCACATTTTTTCGATGCAGCAAAGCAAAAGAGCTCTGTCTGCTTTTGATGATAAGCGATTTTTACTTGAAGATGGTGTGACGACCTTGTCTTATGGTCATTATAAAATAGGTTAATTTATAAAAAAAAATGGATTGAGGCGATGTGTCCTTAAGACGCATCGGGTGGTGGTTGGGCTTGATCCTTTAAAAAAAATATTTAATTTTGAAGCATTATGTTTATTAATTTCTAAGTTTTATTAATTTCTAAGTTTTATTAATTTCTAAGTTTTAGGTTTATTTTAATTAATTTCTAAGTTTTAGGTTTATTTTAATTAATTTCTAAGTTTTAACAAAAAAAGTTAATTTATAAAAACTGGATTGAGGCGATGTGTCCTTAAGAAACATCGGGTGGTGGTTGGGCTTGATCCTATCTAATTTTTAAGCATTATGTCTATTTTAATGTTTTATTTTAAGCAACAGATGGAAAAACTGGATTGTGAAGAAGTCTTCAGTTTGTAAGTACAAAATTATTTAATATTTTATTTTAATGCAAATCTGCGGAGAAAAAAAATTAATTTCTTATCTAATCTAAGAGGATTTCAAGCACATTCCTTATCTTAACTCAGCTGAAAGTCGGGTGTTTAGGAAAGTCGGGAGGGGGAGGGAAGTGGTCCACCCGTCACTCGGTGCACCAGAACTGTCTTTATCCATCTGCTCTCTTAAATATTTTTTCTTATTTATTTCTCGTAAAAAAATAATAATACGCAGATTAGACAAAGATCGCGTTGTTTGAAGGAGGTCTCTTAAATATTTTTTCTTATTTATTTCTCGTAAAAAATAATTCTATGCAAAGCCGGAACGGTGTCCCTCCTCTACTTCGCTTCTAAATATATTTAATCAAAAATGTAATAAGAAAATTGCTCCCTTTCAAAAATCTATTAGTATGTGAATTGTGAAACTTGTTTTGAAATTTCATTTTGTAATTGAATTTATTACAAAATAATTATTATTTTATTCAAGAATACTATATTCTATATTATTAAAATTACCCACTTATTTTCAAAACTCTTTTTTCAACAATTAAAAATCGCTAAATTATTTTCGCTTCATTTGTTTAAATTAGCATTTATTCCATTAAATTATTTATTTATATGAATTATCTACTGAAATTGTTAGGTATTTAAAAACGTATTCCCTCGCTTAACAAGTCACACCACGTATCTTAATTTTTTGAAATTTCAAAGAGGAAGAAAATA
>BGPR01042523.1:0-13229 GCA_013235015.1 Araneus ventricosus | reverse complement strand
CAAATATAACTTGTATATAATCATACAGAAATAAAGTAAACAAAACACATCAAGAATCAAATCCTATATTAAAAATTCATTATTTGAGAAATACATCAATTTTAAATAAAATCTAAAAAATTTGAAAATACTAAAGATACCATGAACAAAAAATCAAGTTTAAGCAATTATATGTCAACAAGTAAAAAAAACTCTGTTATTAAAAGTATTGAAATAGGCAAACCAAGTAAATGGAGTTTTCAACAATTAAAATAGCAGCTTGGCTGTGGACAAGATTTATCCAGGTTAAATTAATTTCGTTGTACAAACCATCCCTGTTACTATTGTTGTTTAAAAAACAAACAGGGTAACTTACCATAAAATGAAAGAATTTAGAAAGAAAAGTCATATAGTAACCCTAACAATTAAACATAACTGTAAAGAAACGACTATAATTCAGGATATAAATATGTAATATAACATTATATTGCACTATGATATTGCACTAAAGAAAGTATATAGATAAATTCAATAAAATACCCATACTTTTCAAAAAACATTAACTAATCATTGTCTCCTCTTATACATACCAGAATTCATCTCTTTCAATATAACCCGCCAAACACATTGACATCATATGTTGCCACAAGCAAAATTCTTACCATGAAACAGCAAAATTGACCAAATAATATAATTAATTTTTGATATCAAGAATTAGTAAGATACCTATATTAAAATTCTCAAAACCATTTTTAAAAATGTAATACAGTTATTTACCTAGATAATATTTGAAAATTGGTAAAAATGTCCATTATAAAGGAAAATTTCACATGAAAGATCCTGGCACCATCTATGTAATAAATCTGAAACCAATAACTCAATAGCCAAATTTGAATAAAACTACACATTACGAGTAGAATATGTGAAAACTCTATCCCACTATCATAGAAATAAAAATATTCCCTTATAAACCAATATGAATGTTTTATTCTAAATGACCTAAATATTTCTTATCTATATATACTCTTAGAAAACCTATAGGCATTCCATAATCCAGTGCAAAGGAATAAAAAAATTTTATCTTCTTAATTCTAATATCAATGTCTGTTACAAAATTATTATTTCTAATTACATAATTTTTTACTAAATTCTTGAAGACGGAAATGCTAAGATTACTATTCCAGAAAGGGAATTTATTAATTTGAAAATTATATGCATTTCTTTTATCAAAGATATCTGTTACTAATTTATTATCTATGATTTTAATATCTAGATCTAAAAATTCTGCAGCTAATTCATTGTCATTAGTCTTTATAAGTTTTAAATAGACAGGATATAAGTCAATATGTGGATTAAGGTTTATTTCTTTATTGAATAATATTAAATCATCTATATAGCGGAATAATATACTATGGCTATAATTAGTCAAATCTTTCTCATAGTAGTGAAGATAAATATTTGCTAAACTATTGATAGCTGGACCTCCTTGAGGTAATACTTTAATTTGATGGAAAATCTTATTACCAAAAAATATATAATTTTCTTTTAGAACAAGATTAATAAGATTTTTAAAATTATTAATGTTAATATATTTTTTAAGATCATAATCTTTATGTATATTTACTAGGGTATTAGTCAAATCTTCAATATCTATACTATTAAATAAATCCTGGAAGACAAAAGTATGTACACTAGTTATTTCTACATCTTTAATTACATTTAATATCTCTACACTATTATTTACTATAATTGTATCTTTTTGCCTATTTAAATTCTCTATCACTGTCTGTATGTATTTTTGCAAGAGTTATATATATATATATTCGTAGAATAATGAGATTGTGAAATGCTTTCCTACTCACTTTCAGCTTTTCGACTCTACTCATGAAGAAACGTAAATAATTTCAAAAATTGCTCATTTCCTTTCGAATTCCTAAAAAAATGCTTTTCTTAAAAAAAAGACTTATTGAATTTACCTCTTTCAATTCATGTTGCATTGTTTTTCTTCTTTCAATTCATCTGAGATTTTGCATCTTCTGTAGGATACAGCGAATAAAGTTTACAACTCTAAACGAATCCTTAAATCTAAATCATAATTAAAAATGATTCAATATACTTTTTCTGTGTGTTATGCGCAGCAAGAACAGTCAAAGTGAAAAGGCCAATAACATCTTAAATAAAGCTCTGATGGTGGGATATACTTTTTAATTTTTATGCTGAATAAGTTAGTACAAGTTATTTTCATGTTGGATTTTCATTTTCATTCCAAAGACAAAAGAAATGTAAGTTTGAAGTAGTATTATATTTTGATATTGTATGTATAAATAGAAGTTGAATTGGACGAATGGAATTTCTACCACGAGTTCATCAACATCATTCATGACAGGAATATTCAGTGTCCCCCCTGAAGTTGCTTACATTTCCTCTTTAATTTCAGGACAACTGTAGAAAGTCATAAAAGCGTTGTTAAGGTATAGTAAATTTCCTATGCGTTATATTATGGGACCTCTTACGACGCCACCTGGCGTCAAACTGTGGATATATTTTTCCTAGAAAACGTCACAATATAGAGAAAAACGGCAATTAAAAAGTTGTAGAATATTATCGATTTAGTACAAAAAGACACCATGTAGACATTAATACTGAAAACAGAACGCTTAAAACTTCATGTATTCGTTCGTAATTTCCAACTGTTATGGACAACACTGTTACATGAGGAAACGCGTTAAAAAGAGAAAAAAATGCAATTAATGATCACAAGATACCTGTATTTTCGGTGTTGAAACTGCTCTCCGTGAGTTACACATTTGGATCTTTGTTTGAAATTAACTTTGAGCATATTCTGACTAATTAGGGGTCACGCTGGCACGAGCGTCAGTAATGCGTCGTCGAAGATCCTAAAGTGTTGGGAAAGAGGTCACATACACCTGGTGTTTGAGGGACCCGAATAAGAAGAAGACCATTTGGGGTCTTTTTTGCCAGAAAAATAAAATTTTCTCTTTTTGCGACATCACAGTTTAGGAAATCTCGAACAAAAAAATATGCATTTTCAGTGTTTTATTCTTAGTAGTAATTTCCGTAAGGTGCATTTTTGTACTAAATTGATGATGTTCTACAACAATGCATCTGCCATTTTTTTCTATATCGTTCCGCTTTCGAGATACGAACAGTAATTCTGCAGTTTTCCACCAGGTGGATCTGTAAGTATTCTAATTAGCTCAGTGGTTGGGTCGTGAAAAAAGGCCGATTTCGGAATTAATTAGGGGAAAGCTGGATATTGTTTTTATCCCTTCAGTTTAGGTCTGGAATGAACATACTAAGTTTTCCGCCTCCGGCGAGGTGAGCGTTAGCCGCTGCGTGCAGATTTGTAGTCAGAAAATAGGACTTTTTTCAATAATCGAGCAGTGTCTCAAAAACAATTCATGCTATCAAAAACATTGTAATACAAATGTTGTAGAGCTTAAAATTCTGAATAAAATGAGTACCAACACTTATTATATTCAATCAAAATTAAGCTCACAACTGCGCTTCAAAGAAATGCCTAAATCGCTAATCAAGGGCTTGAAGCGAGAACTGACCAATTTATAGGTTCACCCTACCTCCAATTATTATATATATATTTTAAATTTGATCATGATGTTTTTATAATCATTGCAAGGTTTTATTTAGTATATTTTGAAGGAAAAAAACCACTGTTATTATGATTTAACAAAGGAAAACATCACACGAAAGCTTCACCAATGACTGAGAGCGTAATGAAAAACAACGACTTTCAGTTTAATGCTTATTATTTAATTACGCATAAATGAAGTGATATTAAATAGATAAAAAGTTTTATATATATTTCAATTTTTTAGATGTTTAAGGTTAGTCATAATCATTAATGTCGGTTTGAATTCTGTCACTTTCCTCCACTTGCAACTTTTTATATTCTTCCTCCAAGTCAACGTCTAAAATTATCTTCTCCACCCTGTTATCGATTTCAGCCTCTTGGTTAGCTAAGTTTGTAATGATGCTATCTTCTAGAGAATTTGTACACCCTTGTCCTTTGTAGTGATAGCAAATCGTGGAACATTTAAATCCAGATTTGATACAGGTGCAAGTAAAAGTACACTCTTTTGCGCACTTGCAATGATATCATAGAGAGAAGGGCTGGAGCAGCTGGTTCCTTATGGGTAGTGACTGAGAACAATCCATGTTTGATTTCTTTCGAACACCAATCTAAGGGCCTTTTGGCAAATCCACTCCAATGTTGAACCTGTAGGTATGCACGGAGAGAGTGTTCACGGGCAGCGGCTGTAGTGGGAGGGAGAAATACTAAAATGAAATTATTTTTTACTAGTGATTTTTGAAAAAGTTTAAATATCAGAGAATCCCTTATTTCTTCACTTTTCTTTCTCCCATACAGGGCTATCAAAACTTTCTGTCCCGCTTCATCTGTTATCCGGGCATGCATTTTCCTCACGGAAAATGTTCACAACTTGTTGCAGTTCAGAACATTGGAAAATTTCGTCTTCACCTGCATGAAAAGAGCAGATATGGTATCGCAACCACTGAATGCATGAAGAAACAAAATATTGTCCCTTATTTGTGGAGCAATGTTCAGGGTTGCTGCACACTTTTGCTTTACCTCTCCCAGGCTTTAAGAAGAAAACTAGCTGTATGGCCCGGCGTTGCACGGGCTAAATCGAATAATAGCTGAGGTCACATGCACAGATGCCTAATGTGTGTTATAATATTGTAGAAGTGTGTTGTATTAGTGTTTTCATCTCCTGCTTCAGCTGGGTGTAGATGAGAAGTCCTGTGATAAATTTGGCCATGAATTCTGAAGCAATACGCTCCTCTCCCTGTAGACGGTACAATCTGTGCACCCACTGAAACACTGGTACGACCTTATGTTATTTTTGAAATGCACTGATAATTCATCGGAGCCATCCATCAATCCTTTCATTTCCATTGGATAAACTGAAGCCTGCTCAATTATATTTCCATTATGACAACAATGAGTGTAAATTCCTCTGGTATTCTTTTCATCCCGGAAATACAACCCTCCGCATTTCAGACAGAGATTGTCCGTTTCTCCACAGTTGTGTTCTTCAACAATAGGGTAAAAAACAGTTCTAGCTGCATAAAAAGTTTGTATCTGATGGTGATTTTGTCCTTCAATAACATTTAGACGGCGTTCTCTTGCATGTTGTAGCATGGCTGACAATCGGCTATTTCTTTGTTCGTCTGTTCCTTCGGCTCTTCTCTCCTGACCACAAGAAGCCATTTTGCCAATCGGCCTATTTCTTTTTATCTTCTGTTTCTTCGGTCTTCTTCTGTTGGCTATGTTGCCCCATTACTGCTAATTCATTATTTTATCTGTCTGTTTCTGACTCTTTCTTCTCTGCCCTGTAGCCATTACTGCTAATCGGTATTTCTTTGTTCTTTTGTTTCTTCTCTCTCTCTGGGCTACGTTGTCGCCATTACTGCCAATCGTCTATTTCTTTGTTCTTCTGTTTCCTCGGATCTTCTCTCCTGCCCGCGTTGTGCCATGTATGACAATCGTCTATTTCTTTGTTCTTCTGTTTCTTCCGCTCTTCTGTCCTGGCCACGTTGTGCCATAATTGACAATCGGCGGCTTCTTTTTTCTTCAGCTTCAACAACTCTCCTTTGACGTTTTCTAATTGCCTCCCGTCTACTCGCAGCATCCCCTGTAATTCCTCTTTTTCTTTTAGGCATCGGAAAGAGCGAGAATTGAACAAAGCAAAAATAGTAACTTCCAAATATCAGCTTAAAATAGAAGCTTCCACAAATATTTAAACTTGATCAAATCAGTGAATAATGATTAAAATCACTAACAAAACTAATCCATATTTTTCGGCATATAACTTTACAGAAACAAAACACCCCTTTTAAGTTCGTTAAAATGATTTTGTTGGACTTTATATCACGGGATCAAAAAAAGAATTTATACACTTTCAACAATACATATTTTTTATTTCTGTCAGCGTCACTTTTTTGTTGTTGTAACAATGTTCTTTAAAGTAAACGACTTCAACAATAAAATAAATTTTGAATTGCGCTGTAACAATGAAAAGTATAGTTATAAAGTATCCGAAACAATGAAAAGTATTGTTGTAAATTACTTTTTAATTAATATCTTTTTCACTAATTGTAATTTCGGAATTTAAATGGCCGAAATGGCTTCCCTGGATTATTCCCCATCTTTTGGTACTTTCCGCGCGCTTCTCCGTTCGGCGGTTCGGGAGAAGATAGAAGGACATACATACATACATACATACATACGTTTGTTTACCTTCGAATTTTAATAGAGTAGACTAGCTGTATGGCCCGGCGTTGCACGGGCTAAATCGAATAATACCTGAGGTCACGTGACACATGCCTAATGTGTGTTATAATATTGTTGAAGTGTATTGTATTAGTGTTTTCACCTCCTGCTTCAGCTGGGTGTGGATGAGAGGTTCTGTGATAAATTTGGCCATGAATTCTGAAGCAATACGCTCCTCTCCCTGTAAACGGTACAATCTGTGCACCCATTGAAACACTGGTACAACCTTATGTTATTTTTGAAATGCACTGATAATTCAACGGAGCCATCCATCAATCCTTTCATTTCCACTGGATAAACTGAAGCCTGCTGAATTATATTTCCATTATGACAACAATGAGTGTAAATTCCTCTGGTATTCTTTTCATCCCGGAAATACAAACCTCCGTATTTCAGACAGAGATTGTCCATTTCTCCACAGTTGTGTTCTTTAGTTCAGAACAGTCCTAGCTGCATAAAAAGTTTGTATCTGATGGTGATTTTGTCCTTCAATAATATTTAGACGGCGTGTTCTCTTGCTTGTTGTAGCATGGCTGACAATCGGCCATTTCTTTGTCCGTCTGTTCCTTCGGCTCTTCTCTCCTGGCTACGTTGTGCCATTATTACCAATCGGCTATTTCTTTGTTCTTCTGTTTCTTCGGCTCTTCTCTGCTGGCTACGTTGTCCCATTACTGCCAATCGGCTATTTCTTTGTGCGTCTGTTTCTTCTGCTCTTCTTCTCTGGCCCACGTTGTGCCATGTCTGACAATCGGCTATTTCTTTGTTCCTCTGTTTCTTCCGCTCTTCTGTCCTGTCCACGTTGTGCCATAGTTGCAATCGGCGGCTTCTTTCTTCTTCAGTTTCAACCACTCTCCTTTCACGTTTTCTAATTGCCTCCCGTCTACTGGCAACATCCCCTGTAATTCCTCTTTTTCTTTTAGGCATCGGAAAAAGCGAGAATTGAACAAAGCAAAAATGGTAACTTCCAAATATCAGCTTAAAATAGAAGCTTCTACAAATATTTAAACTTAAACAAATCAATGAATAATGATTAAAATCACTAACATAACTAATCTATATCTTTCGGAACTTAACTTTACAGAAACTAAACACCCCTTTTAATTTCGTTAAAATGATTGGTTGGACGTTATATCACGGGATAAAAAAAGAATTTATACACTTTCAACAATACATTTTTTTTATTTCTGTCAGCGTCATTTTTTTATTGTTGTTGTAACAATGTTCTTTAAAGTAAACGACTTCAACAATAAAATAAATTTTGAATTGCGCTGTAACAATGAAAAGTATTGTTATAAAGTATCCGAAACAATGAAAAGCATAGTTTTAAATTAGTTTTTAATTAATATCTTTTTCACTAATTGAAATTTCGATATTTAAATGGCCGAAATGGCTTCCCTGGATTATTCCCCATCTTTTGGTACCTTCCGCGCGCTTCTCCGTTCGGCGGTTCGTGAGAAGATAGCCGGACATACATACATACATACATGCGTTTGTTTACCTTCGAATTTTAATAGAGTAGACTAGCTGCATGACCCGGCGTTGCACGGGCAATCTTGAATAATGGGATATTCCCGGGCGGAGAGAAGTGAGATCACGTGAGGCCTTCGGATACATATTTTTTCATATGCCCGGCTCCGTTCTTTTTCAACAAATATTGTCACTTACTTTCTCCAAGAAATGAAAATATTCTTTCAAATTTAGTCTTTTTATTACTAATTTTCATATGCCCGCCTCCGATTTATTTTTTTTTACATATATTGTCGCTAACGTAAACGTTATGTTCCCCCCAAAACGCATTCTCTTTTCTTTGTTCTTCTGTTTCTTCGGCTCTTCTCTGCTGGCTACGTTGTCCCATTACTGCCAATCGTCTTTTTCTTTGTTCTTCTGTTTCCTCGGCTCTTCTCTCCTGCTTACGTTGTGTCAGTGATTACTTCTAGCTGTATGGCCCGGCGTTGCACGGGCTAAATCGAATAATACCTGAGGTCACGTGACACATGCCTAATGTATGTTATAATATTGTTGAAGTGTATTGTATTAGTGTTTTCACCTCCTGCTTCAGATGGGTGTAGATGAGAGGTCCTGTGATAAATTTGGCCATGAATTCTGGAGCAATATGCTCCTCTCCCTGTAGACGGTACAATCTGTGCACCCATTGAAGCACTGGTACGACCTTATGTTATTTTTGAAATGCACTGATAATTCATCGGCGCCATCCATCAATCTTTTCATTTCCACTGGATACACTGAAGCCTGCTCAATTATATTTCCATTATGACAACAATGAGTGTAAATTCCTCTGGTATTCTTTTCATCCCGGAAATACAACCCTCCGCATTTCAGACAGAGATTGTCCATTTCTCCACAGTTGTGTTCTTCAGTTCAAAACAGTTCTAGCTGTATAAAAAGTTTGTATCTGATGGTGATTTTGTCCTTCAATAACATTTAGACGGCGTTCTCTTGCATGTTGTAACATGGCTGACAATCGGCTATTTCTTTGTTCGTTTGTTCCTTCGGCTCTTCTCTCCTGGCCACGTTGTGTCATTATTACCAATCGGCTATTTCTTTGTTCTTCTGTTTCTTCGGCTCTTCTCTGCTGGCTACCTTGTCCCATTACTGCCAATCGGCTATTTCTTTGTTCTTCTGTTTCTTCCGCTCTTCTGTCCTGGCCACGTTGTGCTATAGTTGACAATCGGCGGCTTCTTTCTTCTTCAGTTTCAACAACTCTCCTTTCACGTTTTCTAATTGCCTCCCGTCTACTGGCAGCATCCCCTGTAATTCCTCTTTTTCTTTTAGGCATCGGAAAAAGCGAGAATTGAACAAATCAAAAATAGTAACTTCCAAATATCAGCTTAAAATAGAAGCTTCCACAAATATTTAAACTTTATCAAATCAATGAATAATGATTAAAATCACTAACATAACTAATCTATATCTTTCGGCACATAACTTTACAGAAACAAAACACTACTTTTAATTTCGTTAAAATGATTTTGTTGGACGCTATATCACGGGATAAAAAAAAGAATTTATACACTTTCAACAATACACTTTTTATTTCTGTCAGCGTCACTTTTTTATTGTTGTTGTAACAATGTTCCTTAAAGTAAACGACTTCAACAATAAAATAAATTTTGAATTGCGCTGTAACAATGAATCGTATTGTTATAAAGTATCCCAAACAATGAAAAGCATTGTTGTCAGTTAGTTTTTATTTAATATCTTTTTCACTAATTAAAATTTCGAAATTTAAATGGCCGAAATGGCTTCCCTGGATTATTCCCCATCTTTTGGTACCTTCCGCGCGCTTCTCCGTTCGGCGGTTCGTGAGAAGATAGAGGGACATACATGCATACATACATACATACATACATACGTTTGTTTACCTTCGAATTTTAATAGAGTAGATGTTTTCGGAATAAGTAGATGCTGCTATTATAACCAAGAGTTCGATATCTTCACCAACAACCTCAACACATTGTGACCTTTTCTCTATTTCCAAAGCACTTTTAATTATTAGGTAATCAGCACATTCCTCAGTTTTCTTCACAACAAAACCTTCAATTTGAAACTTAACACATAACATATTTATAAGTCTTTGCTTGTTCTTATAATTTGATCAAAAAATTCTCTTGGGAAATAGTGGCAGACATCGTTTCATCAAACTTAACATAACCAGATATGTGTTTCTTTGTTCGTCTGATACGTTCTATCGATTTTGAACTTTTCACTGCATATTCCGGGTTATCATCAAAAACTACTGTGGCCCCTTCTTTGAAGTTTTTCATTGAAGGATGAAGGGAAATTATTCCTTTGCCTGCCACAACACACGATGTAACAGAAATCCACCATTAACCACATAGCATGCTGAAGTGAAATGCACATCAGTCTCAGTAGAAAATAAATCATTAAATACTGACTTGCGGGTCTTACGCAGTCATCCTTCATCAAAGAGTGACAATGGGAAATGGGCCAGCTGAAATTCAAAATAATTGCATCAAACGTTTTAGGAGAGAGATTCTTCTGAATATTGTGTCTGGATTAATGGGAATTAATTCATCATGAACTTTCATCTTGGAAGTGAAACCACGAATAGGCATTACTCGGTTTTTCCGTTTAAATGTAACAACGGCAAAATTATTGCCAACAGTTTTTGACAAACAATATACTCCGATTTCATAAGCTTTGTATCAATTTATACTTCCATCTTCCACAAAACCACTTGCTATAGATGTGAAGTGTTCACAAAAAATCCTTTCATTGATTTCCGAAGGATCCTGATGTTCGGAAACTTTGGATTTATAGATGCAAAAGAAAGTATCTGTTTAATCTCTCTCTTAAGATCTTAAAGATGTCTTAAACATTACATATTTCGATTCCTTCATGTGTGTCTCTTTAACAACGTTTATACAAAATGTCAAGCTTAGAAAATTTTTTTCTGTTGCTAAAAGAGTTCTGAAACATGATATTTATTCCGTTACGTATCATTGGGACCAAGCGGTGTGCTCTCAAGGCGACGTCATCAACGCATCCTCTCTCTGTGTTTGTATTTTAACTATCTATGGATGATGAACACGTGTTTCCCATATGCCCAGATTGGTAAATATTCACTAATCAGCCACAAGAATAACAATGTCCCTTGTACAATGCAACTTGCTTACTTTAAAAAGAACTGGGAACTTTTATTCCTTCAGAGTCTTTCTTTAAAGTTGGTTGTATATTACTCTTCTCCGTTCGTGGCAATTTCGTTTCAATTTCAAGCGCAGTTTATAATTAATGAACATTTCTTTTGCAAAATAAACGGTAATTTATTTAAAATGCCGGGCAATATCTGAATGCAGAAGAATCTTTGAGTTATTTTGAAGAACTTCCCTCGGATGAGAAATCCGTTGCTTCTAATTAATAAGCACTCTTTCAACCATTGCTCAAGCTTTCGTGTGATGTTTTCCTTTGTTAAATCATAACAACAGTGGTTTTTTCCATCAAAATATGCCAAATAAAGCCTTGCAATAATTATAAAAACATCATGAACAAATTTAAAATGTATATATAATAATTGGAGGTTAGGTGAACCTATAAATTGGTCCGTTCTCTCTTCAAGCCCTTGATTAGCGATTTAGGCAGTTCCTTGAAGCGCAGTTGTGAGCTTAATTTTGATTGAATATAATAAGTGTTGGTACTCATTTTATTCAGAAATTCAAGCTCTACAACTTTTATAGTACAATGTTTTTGATAGCATGAGATGTTTTTGAGACACTGCTCGATTATTGAAAAAAGTCCTATTTTCTGACTATAAATCTGCACGCAGCGGCTAACGCTCACCTCGCCGGAGGGGAAAACTTAGTATGTTCATTCCAGACCTAAACTAAAGGGATTAAAACAATTTTCAGCTTTCCCCTAATTAATTCCGAATTCAACTACCCAGCCACTATGCTACATGGTATAGCGCATATACCATTTTTAAGACTATAGCTGCAGTCGTTTTGAAAATAAGGGGATGTAAGTACCTTTAGTGGACACCCTGTATATTTGAAGGATTGATATGAACATTATACTTCGCTCATGCTTTTATGATCAAAATTTAAATTTTAAATTTTTTTAGACTAACTTAATAAATAAAGATATACTCTATTGTCCAAATACTTTTATTACTTTTTTTTATAGAATATCTTATTTTTATCATTCTATAAAATGTTTAGAATAAAATTATCATATACAATGATGCTGAAACTGCAATTTGTATTTTCTAAGAAACGTAAAATATATGCAAACTTGTCATTCAAAATACAAAATTTCATTTAAAAAATTAAAAAAATATTTTCAATACATTTATTTTCTTTTTAATAAAATAATAATAAAATATCGAATGTATTTTTTGCATATAATTTTAGCAGAAACCATATTTATCACTTATTTGTAAAACTTCTCTTAAAGTATCAGGTAATTTGAAAGTCTATTCTTATGATCTTACTGCACTATATTCAGCAAGAAATGCAGAACTTAGCATAATTCTGAGTAGTTAACGCTTTCGGTTTCTACAGTGATTTAGTTCCAGATCCGGACCATAAGCTATTTTTACTCCAATGCATATTAGTTAATTTTCAAAATAGTTTAAGTACGATTTTAGATATTAAATAGCGGATAATAAACTCATATAAAATACTTTAAGGCAGCCTGGATCTAAAATCACAAAAACTGTTAAAATAAAAATGAGAAAATTTTATTTTTGAGAAAATCACGAAAAACGCACAAGTAACAATGCTTTTTTTCTCCATTTTCGATAAATATTTGTTTTGAAAAAGTCGATATCAAACTTCACACACAAAATAATGGGGTACCTTTTTCCATATTGAGACAGTAACTTATTGCATTTTGTTCAACAAAAAATTAATTCAACGAAATAATTAAAAGTTACTTATTAATTTTGTTAATATTATTTACAAAAATTCTTTTTAATACCTAAGGTTTCAAACACGTATCAGTAAAATCGCACAAATAGCAATGCTTGTTTTTTGCATTGCTACCTTTTTCCATACTGAGATAGTAACTTATTCAATTTTGTTAAATAGAATAAGTTACTTAATGAGTTACTTAAAAACTTGTTTAATTATAATATTAATTCAAATAAATAATGAAAAGTTTTTAATTAATTTTGTTTAATTTTGTTAAAAATTTTGTTAACAGTTTTGTTAAGAGTTTTGCTTGCCAGAAAATTTTGTTAATACTAATGTTTCCAGAAACGTATTAAGAAAATCGCACAAATAACATTGCTTGATTTTTGCATTTTCGATATATTCATGTTTTGAAAATTTTATATTCAACTTCACAAACACAAAATATAATTTCACCTTTTTCCATATTGAGACAGTAATTTATTGAACTAGAAACAAATCAGTGAAATATCTGCACGGTCCCAGTC
>BGPR01042522.1:0-13229 GCA_013235015.1 Araneus ventricosus | reverse complement strand
TTTACTCTTAATGCAGCTTTATTCAAATTTGGCTATTATTTGTTTCAGGTTTATTTGGGCATAGATGGCGCCAAGATCTTTCTAAGTGAAAATTTCCTTTACTAGACATTTTTAACCATTTTCAATATTTTCTAGATAACCAAATGTATTATAATTTTGTAATATAGTTTTGAGAATTTTAATATAGTATCTACTAACTATGATAATGTACCAATTTATATTATTTATTCAATTATGCTGGACTATGGTAAGATTTTGCTGTGGCAAATATGTGATGTCAATATGCATGGCGGGTTATATTGAAAGAGATGAATTTGCAAGTTTAAGAGGAGACACAGATTAGTTTATGCTCTAATGCAAAGTATGGTACTACTGAATTATATATTTACTGTCTTATGCAATATCTTAGTGCAATATAAATGATATTTACATATTTTATCCTGAATTTTAGTCATTTCTATACAGTCATGCTTTATAGTTGAAGTTACTATAAGACTTTTCTTCTAAATTTTTCCATTTTAGGTAAATTTTCTACCCTGTTTGTTTTTTTTTTCAACAACAATAATAGTAACAGGATGGTTTGTACAGCAAAATTAATTTAACCTGGCTAAAGCTTCTGTCCACAGCCAAGCTGCTATATTAATTGTTGAAAATTCCATTTACTTGATTTGCCTATTTCATTTATTTTAATAACAGTGTTCTTTCACTTGTTGACATATACGTTTAAAACCTTGATTTTTGTTTATGGTAGCTTTGTAATTTCAATTATTAGATTTTATTTAAAATTGATGTATTGTTCAAATAATGACTTTTGGTATAGGATTTTAATTTTGCTTTACTTTATTTCTATATGATTATATATTCTTATTGGATTATAGACTTAGTTATATTTGATATATATATAATATTCCCTCCTGACGAGCGGCTCATGATATTTTACAATTTTATTTTGGTTTTTGTCTGGTTTTTTGCCATTATTTTGTCTTGACTGTTTTTGAGTTTTTTGTCTTGTGTTTCTAAGTTTGTTTTGATATATATATATATATATGTGATATTTTAATTTTTTTAATTTTCCCTAAATAACTTTAATAATTACCTCATTTTAAATACTCTACTTCATCATAATTAACGCATCTTACAACTTTCTTTTCAAGTCACGAGTCTCTGTAAAGGGGAAATTCCCTTCTGGGTACTTAAGTTGCCTCTTATGCATTCATTTCTGCCTTTTCACGCTACATGTGTTTTCAACAACAATTTGAATACTGGTCATGGAGCTTATTAAAAAATTAAATACTTTACCTATAAAGAAATAAACGCCTGATCTAAATAAAGAGATTTAAGCAAGTATCGTCTCTTCCGTGATCAGAATGGACTGCCTTTCACCTTTTAAAGCCTGATCCACACACACACACGCACAATGACACACTTACACACACACACACACAGCCAATACCACAATACACACACACACACACACACACAATACTGTCAATAATAGTCAATAATAATAATACTACACACACACACACACACACACACACACACACACACACACACACGGCACACACACACACACACACACACACACACACACACACACACACACGAACTAAACACGTCATGTAGGGTCCGGATGTTTACGAAAATATCAAGTTACTTCTAAGGTTGGGGGAGTTTCGATGAAGATTAGGAAATCGATGGAAAACAAAGATGAAAGCGAACTACATTGAGGAAACGATGAAGATTAAAGAAATGATGAAAAAAGGGAAAGAATGTATTTAAAAATTAATGTGTAATTTAAAAATTAAGGTGTATATAAAAATTAAGGAATGATGATAAAAAAGGAAAGGAGTGTATTTAAAAATTAAGGTGTATTTAAAAATTAAGGAATGATGATTAAAAAAAAAGTGTAACTAGTGTAATTAAAAATTAAGGTGGAAACGGTAAATGTTAAATAATATTTGAATTTGAAATCCATTAATAAACGACTTAAAGATGCGTTTTCGAGGCAATCACATTAGACCTGTCTGGTTTAAGAGACCCTACCACAGTATGTTATATATATATACTCTTTTCCAAAAGTTTATAGAATCTTGTATTTTGCCTATATTTTTTGTTGTATATAATGTATTTCGATGAAACTTACTGTATGCATATGTTATGTATATTATATTGAAAAAACAGCAATTCTACCCCTTATAATTAGTGCCAATTTTTAAATCGTAGAATAAACAAAAATAACCTGTCCCAAAAGTTTATAGACAAATGCAATTTTATGCAAATATGGTATCGGTAATTATGACGTCGATTTGGAGCCTAATAAATATGTTGTAAGAAAAGAATGAGGTCGTTTGTTCTGAGATTCAAAATGTCTAAAGTTTCGCAGCTCTCTAATGAAGAAGCGAATAAAATTTTGCATTTGAAATTGCTCGGTAAGACTGTTAAGGAAATATCGAAACTTTTAAATCGTTCTAAAAGTATGATTTATCGTGTATTAACTCGTAAGACGCCAAATGAGCCAAAACCTCATTCGGGAAGACCACGTGTGACAGATATTCGCAGTGATAGAAGGATACAAAGAATGTCTTCAAGTCAGAAAATGTCGGTTCTCTAAATTACTAGGGCTTCTCGGTTGCAATTCTCCAAGAACACTGCTCATAGACGAATTATAGAATCTGGTTATATGATCCGCACAAAAATGGCTCGCAGATTACCACTCTCAAAGCTTCACATTAGTCAGAGATTCCAATGGGCTCGTAATCATATGTCATATGGTGATAAATGGATGGCTGTCCTTTTCAGTGATGAAAAAAATGGAACCTCAATGGACCTGACGGGAATATAAAATATTGGCATGATTTACGAAAAGTCACTAGCAGCTTTTTCAGTAGGCAAAGTGGTGGTGGATCTGTGATGGTGTGGGCGGCTTTCGGTTTCAACGGTAAAGTGGGTTTGGCCTTTTTAGATGACCGACAGAATTCTCCTAAATACATAGAAACACTAGAAAATCATCTTATGCCATTTGCAGAAAATATAGGAGGAGAAAATTGGAAATATCAGCATGATAATGCTCCCATCCATACCTCCAATGCTAAAAAAATTATTTAAACTTGAAAAATGTTACTGTTCTTGAGTGGCCACCGATCAGTCCTGATCTAAACCCAGTTGAGAATGTCTGGTGCATTATGTTGGAAGGTATATGAGAATGGAGGGCAATTTTATTCAGTAAATCCCTTGAAGGCAGCCATTGAAAGTGCATGGTACAAATAGGAACCAGAGATATTACAAACCTTAATTATGTCGTTGGAAAAATGTGTATACGATGTCATGCTGAACAATGGAAAGACTTTAAAGTATTAAGAACATTGTATTGAGCACCTTTTTCTGAAAATTCATATATTCTATAAACTTTTGGGACACCTAATATTTCCGTTTTTTTATATAATTGAAATACAAATTGTTATTTTTTCTAAATATTTCGTTGAATGCAAGTCGCATATGGTTGGAATAAACATATTTGTAATTGTTGTTTGTGTGCCTTTCCGTTTTGCTAAAACATATATTTTATCAAAGTCTATAAACTTTTGGGGCAGAGTGTATATATATATATATAGTCTTTTTCATAGTAATAGTTTATAATCTAATTATCTTTATGTATTTCATTGTATGATTATTAATTAGGTAACATTATATTTATATTTAATTTTAATTATTGGTTTAATAGGTATATATACTGAAAATGTTATTTGAAATTTTAATTGTTTAGAAAGAGAGAAAGAGATATAGAGCATATATATATAGCAGAGCATATATATATACATATTATATGGTTATATATATATTATTATTACATATACATATTATATATAGTTATAATATTATTATGGTTACCTGTCTAAAAGCTTTCAATACTGGCCATTAGTATTAATTGCTTAAAACCCATATACTTGGATTGGACTTTTCAATACTTTTGTATCAACAGATAAGTTTTACTTGCTTTATATAAATGCTGCTACTTGTCGTTCTTTTTTGGTTCAATGCACTAGTGAGCCAATCTTTAGATTTTGTTTTAAATTGCATGGTCAAACAATTGACTTTTAGCTTTAGGATTCTGCTTTACTTTTGTGTTTCTGTGGTATGGTCATATATGGTTGATAGAGAGATATATAGAGAGAGATATATATATATATTATTATTATATATATTTTATATATATATATATGTTATGACATATATTATGCTATTAATATGGCATATAAATTGGGGACTCTTCCCAGATGCAGCCTTGAAAAAAGTCCCAGTCACCCCCTGCTCTCATCTAAAGCAATTCCATTTTCCACCCTTAATAAATTGCTGGAGGCTCATGGCTAATGATGATCTAGAATACATTTGAATATTGAAACTTTTAGCCATTTACTATACAATTCAGGCAGCAGTGAGATCTGGTAGCAGAGTGTTAGCTTTATTAAATCTTGTTGGCTTATAGGCTTTCATTAAAAGATACCTAACTTTGTCATACAGCCTAGGTTCTTACCCTGAGATCAAATAATTGTGTTAAGCAGCTTTATTCTATTGGGATTTTCTGCTTCCTATCACAGAGCCGCGAACTATTTTATGATTACAGCGTAAATCATGTTCTGTATGAGAAGAATACATTTGTGCGTGTCCGTTCATTAGTTCCCTTACTGAAAGTGTAACATTCCGTTAAAAATGTGCCGGGCTTTCACGATGAAATAGAAATAAACAACTAGTATTGGCAATACAATCCTGTACAAACCTTAATTTTCCTGCTTCTGTGGTAGCCATGTCTTGCATAATATTTACTTTCACATGAAGTGAAAGTAAATATTATGCAAGACATATTTGCTTTCACATTTGTCAGTGTGAATGCACTGAAAAGAGCAAGTGGGAATGTCCCGTATTGTGAGAAACATTGATCTTATCGCCTCGAATGCACAATATCAAAAATGGTTCATATTTCTAAGAATTCCAGACGTCACATAGAGGCTGAAAAAGTTGTTTATTTTATTACGATTTAGCTAATCTAATTGTTCTGGTAGTTGTGATGGCAGATGAGGTTGTACTGCAAGAACACGAACTCTTTCTTAACCTACACCGGAATCTTTTATTGAGAGATGCTTCGCTGAATATCATTTGTTTCTGTGTGCGTTTCAGTTCAATTCAAATAACAGAACAAGTTTAAGAGTTAAATATTCTATTTACAAACTCTACGGGAAATAAGCAGTAGTACTAAATTACAATGAAATCTTGCAATGCGAGGAAAAGAATCCCTTACCAAATGCGTCCTGAGTAATCTTAGGTTGAGAGCAGAAATAACTGGTAGCGAAGCCTAGAAGTGACGCTGAAAGTAAGCAGATCGGGAAGATAAAAAACATAATGTACACAATACTCTTGAAATAAAATAAAGTGAAATAAAGGAATACAGCATGGAAACACAAAGTAACATATTAATATGTAAAAAATAGAGTAGAGTCAAAGCGTGCCGAACACTAATCTTATCTAAAGCTTAATGGTTTTCTTTAATTTTTGAAAAATAAACTTCGTATCACATCTCTTTTATCTGTGAGATTATACCAACTGATTAGACCCTTAAAAGGATGTACAGATTCTTAAAAGTATAAAATCAGATAAAAATAAATAAAATATATATTAAATAAAATGAAATTTTAAGAGGGATTTCGTGTGACTATACGAGGGCTGTTCGATAAATCCGTGCAAAAGGTAAGAAAACAATTTTTTCAGGAATAAATAATTTTTACTTTTCAGCATAGTCTCCTTTGAAGTTCATACACTAAGCCCAACGATGTTAGAGTTTTTTTATTCCGTCCATGTAGTGCTATTTGTCCAATCCTTCAATGCAGGCGTTTGATTCAGTAATCAGCTCATCATCCGATGAAATTTTTTTTTCTGACAGTCAATTTTTATGTTTGGGAACAGTTGTTTATGATTTAAATAATCCAAAAGCTTGAAATCGGGAGAATAGGGGAAATGTAGAACAACTTGATAGCGTAAAACGTTTAATTGTTAGCTCATATCTACGGAAGTGTGAGCTAGTGCATTATCATGGTGAAAAAGAATCTTTTTTTTTCGCTATGGGAGGTCGTTTTCTCTTTACTTCATTATTTAGAAGATCCAGCAAAGAAGCATAATATTATCCGATAATTGTTTTTACCATTTTCGATAAAGTCTAAAAAGTTTATACCACGAGCATCCCAGAAGACTGTGGCCGTAATCTTTCTAGCTGAAGGGACGGTTTTCGTTCTTCGGGAGGCAAAATCCCCTCATGTCACTCAATGTTTTGTCTGCTCCTTTGTCTCAGGTTGATAGTGATGAATCCAAGTTCCAACCACTGCATAAAAGATGCAATAATTCCTCTGGATTTCTTTGAAACAGTTTCAAATTTTCCTGGCAACACTTCTTTGGTCCTGAGTAAGGAATCGCGGCACCCATCTTGAGGAAAGTATTCACATGTGCAAATGTTCATGCAAAATATTATGCACATGGTCATTTGAGATGCCCATAGTCTTAGCAATTTTATACACCTTTACTCTTCTGCCATCATTAATTTTATCATGGAATTTTTTAATGATATCTTAAATAGTAACCTCAAAAAGGCGTCATGGGTTTTCAGCGACACATGTGATCATATGGCCGCTTAGAAAGTTATCAAACCACTAATGAACTATTCTAATGGAAGGTGCCCCCATAATGTTTATCAAGCTTAGATTTGGTTTTCTGAGCCCTTTACCCACTTAGAAATTTATGTCTCATAACTACACAAAATCTTTTCTCATCCATCTTTCAGAAATCTTAAGCACTTAATAGATTCAAATAAGCTTCAGAAACAGTCTAATTGATATATCGGAATAAAATTTTGCGTGATGCCCTTCTAGAGTTACCGGTAAATAAAAGCAATCTCGATACGGTAAAGAGTCTCCATCTCTTAGACTTTGAAATGACGTATCGAACAAACCTCATATCAACAGCTCACAAATGTAATTGGATATAAATATTTGTCAATGTCATTTTAAAACCACAATTATTAAATCGTATTTAATTCGCTATGATTCTTCTTGTAGAAAAATGAATCCTTCGCCTAGTACATACTTCCTAGCCATGTTGTTGACAGTCGTGAGTGCCAGTGTAGATCGAGAAGTGAAGAGGAGTTTCTCGGACCTTGGTTGTATGGGCGTCTATGATAAAGCCAAGTTCACCAGGCTGGACAGAGTGTGCGAGGAGTGCTACCAGCTGTACAGAGAACCTGAAGTCCACACCTCATGCAGGTAAACGTTTGCCTAAATTGGCACCCAATGTGATCTTTTATTAACTTCTTGATGTTTTACATGTACCTTTGGAATTAAAAATTTATGAGATGAGATTCATATTAAAATGTGCCGTTCCCCTATCATCATAAGAAGCCCTACAACACTGATACGATATCTTTACAATATTGTGTGGCATTCAGAATATCGAGGCAACTGTTGTGTAATATTTGTGTGTTTACATGAATTCGATACAAAGGGCATTTTAGAGTTTTCTGCTGGAAACTGCTGGAATGGCGGCGCGAATCTACAAGAAGTTGCTAGAAACATAGCGATTTTTTTAGTCATCCCACAAGAGACACCACCCTCTGTCCAATCAGGTACGCGGATCACCGAGAGTGGTTGAGCTTACAGGGTAGAAGAAGCACCTCAAAGATATAAAGGGGTGGAGATAAGGGAAAAAAGAAGGTAGATAAGAAGAAGGTAACAAAGGTGAAGTGGTTTGTTTCTGAGGAAACCTGAAGTGGCCGATTTTTGTGAATGGCTTCATTGCGACTGCGTTATCCAAGTGACGGTGGCCATCTGGTAAATTAAAAGATTTTATTGAGACCATATGAGGTGAGTGAGGAAGAAAATTAAGTGACGTGCCTTTATTAGTGCCTTTGATTGGAAACTAGAAGTGTCTATATTTTAATGAATACGTAGCTGAGGGTTGAGCGATGAGGCCTGGTGAGTTGAAATCTATTTGATCAGATCGAATTACTAGAGACATTTATAGACTTTTGATTAGTGACTGCTTTAATTATTTTTATGTGTTCATATTCTTTTTGGGCTACTTTTTTAATGAGAATTTATATTCAAATATCTGTACTGTAAATAAAGTTTAATGATATATATTTAAAATTAAGAATGTCTTTCTTCGTGTCGAATACTGAGTGTTAAATTGTTTACATTAATAAAAATAATTATTAGACAAAGATAGAATCTGGGTTTGCCACTTAAGCTAATAATATCTAACTAAACTAATTATAATAAACCTGAAATCAATTCATAACACAACATCGGGGAGATATCGCAAAATATTTTGTGTTAATAGGATCTTTTCAAGGAATATAGGATATCTTCTAGGTATTTCGTCATAGGTAGGTGGGAAATTATTCATGTATTTCGGTGGTTTTATTTACGTAAATTCTTCCATGAAAGATTTTCATGGATTTCTTTCTCTTTTTTATCATGTTTCAGAATTTTCTGTCCTAATTATATATTTTTATTTAATGACTTTGTGAGCTCACTTTTTTTGAACTATTAATTGAATACCAGATATCGAAGTTCCCCTTGAAATATCAGTCAATATTTCATTAAAATTTCTGAGAAAGGAGTTTCTTTAAAAAAAGAAAGCTTCTTGAAGTGTTTCCAAAAGAAAGCTTCTTGAAGTGTTTGTTTTTTAAATGTCTCTCATTTAAAACAATATTTTAGAAACTTGCAATATATTTATTAATATTTTAAATTATTGTTATAACATAATTAGATAAAAAAATTTAAATACACAATTATATAAAAAAATCTTTAAAAAAAACCATATGCTTAATTACATTCATTTCAAGAATTTAACGGAACCAAATTTGAGGATCATTCAAACTGAGAAACTCCAAATAAACGAATTATATTTAAATAATTAATTAAAGCCTCTGTGTTACCCACGTTAATTAAAATTTAAATAACTTGAAATTACTAGCAGTAAAATAAAAATGATTTGTAGAAAAGGAACCTGTAATTACTCCAAAATTTAGCTGAGAATATATTTCTGCGTTTCAAAGAAAAGGAAGATAATATCTCTCCATATTTTTTGAAATAAAAATACAAATCTAAAATGAAAATTTGTTGGTATTATGATGTTTCTTCTTTTTAGGATTTGAAGATATGGCAATGAAAAGTCGATAAAATTCGTAAAATAACATCGAAATACTGAAATGTGATCATGTTTAGAATATTATAAAAGAAAATAATCTGATTTAGAAGTATAAGTTTTGGCAATAAACTAACTATCAGTTGACATAAATTATGAAATTAGCTCATCACTCCATTATCAAATACAATAGACAATGTTAATTTGTTCTGCAAACGTAAATAGAAAGTCACCGTATGGTTAGAACGAAAGCATCCATGTGCAGAGCAATGTAGAGAAAAAATCTTAGGGTCATAAGAACGCCAAATATCTGTAGGTGACTGAAGTAGACTTATGATGCAAAAGAAGTTACAAAAATGAGCAATAGGGAAAATAGACACACAGCCGTTGGCATAAATGTAACTCAATAATATAGCAAAATAATCGCAACCCTGGCACATATTATTTATGAATCGTAAATGATATAGAAATAAAATCGATATCATCAATTGTCATAGACACTCAAATTTCATTTTATTAATTCAGATAGATAAGGTATGAGTTTTAAGGTAACGAATGGTCGCTTTAGCCAAGTTTTTCTTTACTTCTTAACTGTTTTTCTTTTTTAGCATCATTCGTTTTTACAAGTTCTAAAATATATACCAACAAGAATAAGTGCTTTTATGACCACTGCCATTTTTCTACAGTTCTTTGAATGGGGTGCTTTTAATTCTAACCACCCTATATTTATCATGAGTATTTTCGCAGGAAACTACACAGATTTCAGAATAAATTTTAAATACATGATTTGTGATTGAATTAGTTATTGCATAAAAATATATGATATAATCATACTTCATATTTTCCATACAATTAAATAATTTCTCATTATCTTGGTCAAAATGTTTCAAAACGATTATTCAACAGTGCATCGATGCTTTATTACTAATAAAGACCAAGAAAAACCATACATACATGAATCAGCTGTACGGAAGAAGAAGGACCTACATCATATGGATTTGGTGAATTTCTGTATATTTGCTAATGCTTAAATAAAATTATCTGCAGCGCGAAGTATATCTTATCTAATTTATTTTTCCTTGAATTTTTTTGTTGAGATATCAAAATATTGATCGAGCTAGATACACAAAATATATTAGTGTAACTGGAGTAATTGCGATCCCATTTTTAAAAAAATAGCAAAACTACTATATAGCAAACATTCTACGTAATTTCAAATAGTGTGGAATATCAATAGAATATTGTTACAAAAATCGTCCGGTGTGTGTAGTGAAAGCAATTCAACAAGCAGGATAATGGAGAATGAAGCTTTATTCTCGAATATTCCGGAAGACACGAAGCACTGGTAACAGGAAGAAACAACACTTGCACAAATTAGCAACAAAAGTAGCCAGCAAATCAATAATAATAACAGCAACAGCACTCTGAATACCGCTAGGCGTCTATCAGCTTACTAGCTTACACTGTGGATAAAACTCCAAAGAGAGATTCCAAAGGTGTTCTCACTCCAAAGACGTTTAAACACACTCTCACTCCAAAGAGATTATTATTCATCTCAGCACCTCCAGGTTTTTATACCTTTTCCAACAGGATGTGACGTCTCATGTAATCATCTAGATCATTCTGTATATCTTCGCTCCTAATAGAGATATGAGAAACATTCTAGTATTTTCGGAATCCTACATTTTACGCCTAAGTCACCAAATTTGTCTCTAGGTCGCTAAAATGGTCGTCGAGGTCGGGAGTCAATGGCTTTCAATCCCCGGGAATCCCATAGAATCTCTGTAAATGCTTCTTTCCAACCATAGAACCAATATTGCTGGGAAGCGATATTACATGTTCATTTCGATACATATATGTAGGTGAACACCCACATATTTTCAAACAATTTCATTTCCGAAGGAAAAAGTAAAAATTAATTTAAGCTTCACTGCATCATTTCACAAAGTATCTTACAATTTTGGTTTTTCAGCATTTTTTAAAAATATTTAGTTTACCTTACTTTTACCGGGGGTGGCTAAGCTCTCGAAACTGGTGCGTTTTTGTTTATCTTTGCTAACATTTGAAATTTGAGAATGATCAGCAAAACAGTTTGATGCGAACTGCCTTTTTATTTAAATCTTCAAGTAGTAAATTAGCGCCTGAAGGATGCATACTAGCAATAGATGAAGTTGAATAACAGCTATCAGGAAGAGAATGTCTCATTGAATAGAAATTTCGATAAACTGTACAGTAATTCCATAATTTATCCCTAAAATCTTAATAAGGAGTGAATGCTCGCATGGGATTTTTCAAAAAACAAAACCCAAAGCTTCGCAAGCAATTTCGTTATATATGAAGAAATAATATTTCACAATTTCTATGCTATCAATGTTCAGGAATGGTTTCTGCTCTGTCATAATGTCAACCTTAAAATTGATCTCTGAATGGCATATTTCTTCTAAAGTAAAATTTGTGAAAGATAACGAATTCATGTTTCATACGAATATTACGATATGCAAAAGGTTTTACTCTGAGAAAACAGGAATACAAAGTCCATTTTGTAAAGCATTGACACCTTATTTTACCTTAGGCATCATATGAGTAGCTCAGAAGCCAAAGCGGATAAGTCCATTTTTTGATGTCTTCTGGTTTTTGTAAATTTTGATACAATTAATAACGTTATTTTTAATTATTAAAAGATTCACTCGTTTCTTCATTAGCAGAATTTATATACTTTCACTTATCAAATTAATAAACCAACAATTTTAAAAATTATTGTATTAAAAACATGAATTTTCTCAATTTTTTTTCTGGATTTATCCGAATTGGCTTCTGAACGACTCATACGTCACCTCTCAGAATAAAAAAAATTCTGTCTGAAAATGCAGAGCAAAAGTCTCTTTTGCATTATGGTTAGAACAGTTACATTTAATTTTGTTTATGAAAGCAGCGAAGAAAATCAAATTACGAATTAAAACAAAATAATTATTTTAATGTGGCGAATAGTTTAGCTTTTCTTGTCAAAAAAATGGCCTGTGCAGTATGAATACGATTCTCGAATTATTTTTTAGTGACTCTGTAGGATTTTTTTATTATAAACTAGCTGATATACTCGGCGTTGCACGGGATGAAAATATTTTCAAGTCTATGAGCTGGTAACAATTTAAACTTAATTAAACAGTGTTTCGCAGCTGCAGCTTTAACGTCGGTCCTCTTCCATATCGAGTGACCCATCGGTCAGCACTTAATTTCCCTTCTTCCTTTTGACTCCACTCTTTGAACCACCTAGCACGAGTCTAGCAATCTTTGGAACTCCATTTTCCTTCCCCATTATTACTATATCGACAACTGAAGCTCATTCATATCATGGTTTTTATTACCATTATCCAAAATACCATTCTCGTCTTTGTGGTGTCTGTGTGTCTGATCGGGTACACAGACACCAAAACACAAGATACTGTCCTACCGCCACAAGAAAAACCCTGAGCAGGGATTCCTCAAATAGACGAGTCGAAGAAGGGAGGGAAACGAGTATACAATCAACCGCAACATTTGGCAAACTAAGCGCAGTTCGTCAGGCGAGGAATTCGTTTTCGACTGAAACACAAAGCGAAATGAGACTTCCTCCGGTTCTACCTGCTCCAAATGAAATTAAGCCCTTTCCTTCACCCCCAAAATGCAGTGGAATTTCCCGTTTTCGTAACGACAGCCACCTACATGTCTGGTGTCTGGGGTTTTTCTTGTGGCGTTAGGGCAGTAGTGTTCTTTCTTTTCCTTCTTAGGTCCCCTCCCCTCGGATCCGGACCCAATAATCTTGAATGACTTTACACACTCGTTAGGATGTTTTAAAAGTTTGTTAAAATTAAATGAAGCATCGCATAAGGATAGTAATTAACGTCATTGGATTTCTATGCAAACATATTGAAATATGTATATGCTACCAAATAAAAGTGGAAACAAAAATTCTGCTTTTCAGCTAATATTCAAAGAAAGCAGTATTTTTTTATTATAACCTTAACAGTGGCAGAAACACGTGAATGAAGGAATTGTTAAAAAAT
>BGPR01042520.1:0-13231 GCA_013235015.1 Araneus ventricosus | reverse complement strand
CGAATTCAGTTTAAAATTAATTTTGAAAAAAATATTAAAATGAGAGAAACAAATTTATGGAAATGAAAGACATTGCGGAAAAACGCCTTGCTTAATTTTTAATTTAATGAAATTTTAAGCATCTTTTAGGCTTTGAAAAGTTGAAGGTGACCTTTCTCTTTTCTTAAATAAAAAGTTTCACAAGTTTGATTGAGATCAGTCCAGTGGTTTAGGAGGAGATGTGGAACATACGTACATAACCACAGTGACTTTTATTTAAATTAATTTATTATAATTATTAGATAATCATAAGATAAAGATTGCTGGCATATAGTATAAGCCATATAAAAGGTTTTAGTGGAGTTTTGTAACAATTAATTTTTTAACTTTAATTAAGTAGATAGTTAATTTTAATTAATCAAATAATTTTAATAGTTAATTTGATAATAGGTTTTCTTGACAGAATACTTTAATTTGATATTTAACTAAACATGGCGGGACCATGATTTGTTTAATAAAATCAATATAAAGTAGCCAAAAATAAGAGTAATTAAATAAGAGTTCCCTTTATCCTTTTTGCTATTGAAAAATATCTGCTTAACTTTAAAATTGTTTGGGATTTTCTGCCTGAGTATTTGGTTTTAATCGACGATGGAGATTTAAATTTGCTGTTCAAATTGGCTGCATTCATATCCTATGCTTTAAAAACACGTTTTCAATTCGCTTTCACAATGTTTAATAATTTTTATTCTCTTATATGTTAAGAATTTAGTGACTATTATCTCTGTAACCAGGGAGTTCTCTAAATGAGCCCATTTTAGTAGTGTTTAAGTGTATCATGGCATGTGGTTTTACCATATGACAAAGTAATGTTCGCACAATTATATTGTAACCTAGATTAAATAAATTAATTTTTAAATCTAGAGTCCTTCTTCATTCGTGCCAAGAGTCAATTTCTTGCTACTGTTTCAGATAGGCTGGCTTAATGTTATCTAGGAGATATTTGCACTGCTGAGATGTTTATTTCTGTATGATTCCTACCTGTTGAATGATTATGTGTTGAGATATAAAAAAATTGACCAATGTACTGACCGATAAATGTATCATAACTTTTTGGAATGAAAAATGTAATGATAAAACCTTGATATAGCATAAAATCAAATGACATGAAAACAGAATCACAGCGTAAATATTGCAATGTGTGGAAACAACAAAGTCATTGGCTATGTCTGTATTGATCAATATGTAATATTTCATGACTTTTGTAACATTAACGTAAAGGAATCTACCTTTGCCTTCAAGCTTGCCGAAAAGGGATTTTTTTAGATTAGCGAGTGTTACTCTGGAACAAACAAAATTTGATTATTTGGTCGCGGCTTTGGATCCTAAAACCCTGTCACATGCTACGGATATAGTGTGTGAACCGCCCCCGCATCCATATACAGCACTTAAGAGTCGTTTGCTAACCCAGTTTGAGGTATCTCAGAATAAGAAGCTGAAAACCTCAATTGAAGATTTGGAATTGGGCGATAGATCCCCTTCTGTGTTGCTTAGGCAAATGCAAGATTTAAGTGAAAGCCATGTAGATGAGGCATTTTTGAAAAACATTTGGATGAGGCGTTTGCCATCTCATGTGCTGGTTGTTTTAGCTGTTGGCTCGGAAAGCCATAGCAAATTAGCGGAAATGGCTGACAAAATTATTGAATTTTCACCAGGCGCTGTTAATTCCGTTTCAGATAGTACTTTTGCTTCTTGTCATGTTAGTCAGCGAGATGAACAATTGTTAAAAATGCAAAAAAAAAATATATGAGCTTTATAGGTTGGTTAGATCAGGTTCACGGCATACATCGCCGAGACCGCATCGCAATCGAAGTCCATCCAGAACTGGTGCTCAAAAACGCGAAAATTGGCAATGCTGGTACCATTTTAGGTTTAAAGAAAAAGCAGAACATTGCGTACTGCCTTGTGCATTTAAATAAAAAAAAACACGATTCACCTGCAGGAGTAGTGACGGCTTCTGTTTTGAGAGGTGGAAATCGCAAGCTATATGTAAATGATATAAAAACTCATACAGGATTTTTAATAGATACAGGTAGTGATGTTTCATGTTATCCTAAGTCGTTTTTGACTAAAGAAATTAAGAAAACTGATTTTGTTTTATATGCAGCCAATGGTACTAGAATAGCTACATTTGGTACTAAATTGCTATCACTCGATTTAGGATTAAGACGCACTTTGCAGTGGCCATTTATTGTCGCAGACGTTACGAAACCTATCATTGGAGCTGACTTTCTACAACACTTCGGTTTATTGATAGATCTGAAGAAGCGCTGTTTCATTGATCCTTTGACAAATTTTACTGTTAGAGGTAAATCCACTGTAAGTGATATTCCAGTAGTAAAAACCATCGTTGGTAATTCGGAATATTCAGAGCTTCTGCGAAAGTTTAAAGAAATAACCCAATTGAATTCCTCTCCTAAGGATACAATCAAGCATGACACTGTACATTACATACCTACTATCGGACCTCCTATTAGTGCAAGGGCTCATCGGTTAAACCCTGCGCAACTCAAAATTGCTAAGCAGGAATTCGAATACATGTTGGAAAAGGGAATTTGTAGACCATCCAAGAGTAATTGGGCAAGTCCCTTACACATCGTTCCTAAAGGTGCATCTGATTGGCGACCTAAGGGAGATTATAGGGCCGTGAATCGTATTACCATACCTGATAAATACCCTATACCTCACATTCAGGATTGTATGTATATGTTAAATGGGAAGAAAGTGTTTTCAAAAATAGATTTGGTACGTGCGTATCATCAGATACCTGTACACCCTCCAGATATCCCGAAAACCGCGGTTATTACACAGTTTGGACTTTTTGTATTTCCATTTTTAAATTTCAGTCTATGTTCAGCCGCACAGACTTTTCAAAGGTTTATTAAAGAAATTTTACGAGGACTCGATTATTGTTTCCCTTATCTAGATGATATTTTAATTGCCAGTGAAAATCAGGTTGAGCATAAAAGGCATTTGGAAGAAATTTTTACCCGATTTAGAAAATACGGTATCATAATAAATCAGTCTAAATGTAAATTTGGCAAAGACACAATAGATTTTCTTGGGCATACAATTAATAGTAATGGATGCACTCCACATCGTGATAAGGTTAGGGCAATTCTAGAGTATAACAAACCTGTTACTATTAGTGATTTACGCCGGTTTCTAGGCATGGTGAATTATTACCATAGGCTTATACCCAATATTGCAACTATTTTATCACCATTGAATCAACTATTGGTTGGTGCGAAAAAACATGATAAAAGAGAGATCCAGTGGAATATAGAAACTGAGAAGAGTTTCCAGGATATTAGGGATGCTATGGCTAAAGCAACACTTTTGTACCATCCTTCTGTGGATGCAAAATTGGCATTGGTTACAGATTGCAGCGACTTCGCAATGGGGGGAGTGCTGCAAGAGATTTCTTCCGATGGTCCTAAACCTCTTGGTTTCTTTTCTAAGAAACTCTCGCCTACCCAATGTAAATATTCAACTTATGACCGAGAGTTATTGGCAGCATACAGTGCCATACAGCAATTTAGGCACTTATTGGAAGTTCGCATTTTTACCTTGTATATAGATCATAAACCTATAATATTTGCGTTTAAGCAGAAACAGGAGAAAGCTACACCGAGACGTTTAAGACAATTAGATTTCATATCACAATTCACTACTGACATCAAATACCTGCCTGGTAAGGGTAATGTTGTAGCGGATACGCTGTCTAGGATTTGTGAAATACAGTTTTCATCATTGTCTGATTTAGAGTTGTGGGCTAATCTTCAGGAAACAGACGAGGAATTGAGATCGATTTTAGAGGGTAACGCAAAATTCAGTGGTAATTTAGTTAAAGTGCAAATGCCCGACATTGCTAGATCTTTGTATGCAGATAATTCTACGAGAATAAACAGATTTTATGTACCTCTTCAGTTAAGACGTAGAGTCTTTGATGAGTTACACAGTTTGTCGCATCCGGGAATACGCGGTACTAAGCAGCTTGTGAGTTCAAAATACATTTGGCCAGATATGAATAAAGACATAGGCATTTGGTGTAGGGCTTGCATCAATTGTCAATGGTCAAAAGTTCAATTGCATACTAAGACCCCTTTGGTACAATTCCTTATTTCCGATGAAAGATTTGCACATGTCCATTTGGATATTATAAAGCTACCTCTTGTGCGTGGTTATAAGTACTGCCTAACTATGATTGATAGATTTACAAGGTGGCCGGAAGCTGCTCCTATGTCTGACATGGAGGCGGAGACTGTGGCTAGGGCTTTTGTGAATACATGGATTTCACGATTCAGAACTCCTCAGAGGTTAACATGCGATAGGGGAGGGCAATTTGAATCGGGGCTTTTTGAAACTCTGTCTAAACTCCTTGGTGTCCATTTAACTTGAACTGCTTCTTATACCCCACAGTGCAACGGGATGGTAGAGCGTCTTCATCGTCCATTAAAACAGACTTTAACCTGTCATCAGGCTGACTGGTTGGATGCACTTCCTCTCGTCTTATTGGGTATCCGGACTGTCCTGCGTGAGGATCTCAACGCCTCGGCTGCAGAATTAGTGTACGGATCAAGTCTTCGACTGCCTGGACAGCTGTACGAGGAGAAACGGATAGACCAGTGTCCTGATTACGTGGCAAGGTTACAACGACTCTTCAGAGCAGTGAGTCCAACATTTCCTCTGTGTCATGGTTCCCAAAGAATCTATATTCCCAAAGATTTAGAGACGTGTAGTCATGTCTTCCTGCGTAGACCTCCGTTCAAGAAGACCTTACAGACTCCTTACGAGGGTCCTTTCAAGGTTGTACGGCGCCTACCAAAGGATTTCATCATACTAATCAAGGGACAGGAACGTCTTGTTGCTATGGATCGCTTGAAACCTGCATTCATCTTAAATGGATCTGATGAACAAACAGAACAGGAACATCAGACTTACCGTACAAGGTTCGATAGAAGGGTCAAGTTTCGTCTCCCTGCGTGAGACTGGGGGGGAGTCATGTGGCGACTCGTGACGTCTGCACCCGTAACTGCGGAACTGATCTCTGGCAGCATTATAGAACTGAGCAGAACGAAATGCGAAGCAGTCTCGCTGGAGCTGTGTTCATGCAGTTGCGATTTCTGTATTTACTTCATTATGTTTGCATTTACTGCATCTATGTTTAATCTTGTTTTAACCTATTTTTAAGTGTTAAATCTAATTTACAGTCTTTGAATCATTTTAATAAAAGAATTCGTTAACGCTGGAATGACTTCTTGTGTCCCACCACGATGCCTTCTGATAAAGAGTAATTGTCGGTGTGTTATAGCCATTTGAACCCAGACATGTGTACAATATACATTATTAAAAACACTTTTACCAGTTATTTAATATGAAAAAAATAATATATTTTTATGAAATTTAATGAACATCCTAAAAAAATCTATTAAAACAGTATATTACATTCCTTATATTAAAAAGTAGTTAACTATAACTTATATTAACAGTAAAGGTTATTATGATCTTTGCTCAAAACTTTAAAACAGTTTAATAACTAATTAGTGCTCTTTGCATGAGTACCAGAATAGCATGTTGTAGCATAAATATAAAAATAGTATAATTATACGTACCTAATAATATAAATTTTAGCAAAGATTTAAACAAGAGAAACTGCCAAAACATCATTTCAAATCTTTATTCTTTAAGAAATTATAAGAAATTAATTGCTCTAATCAAAAACTTATGCTTTTATAAATGAATATAATTTTTTTTTTAATTCCATTTATTATTATAAATAATGCTAGACATAAGATTCTAATTCATAGATAATAACTCAAGTAAGAAATAACTATTAATTTTCCCTGATTTTTAGAAATTTTTACGAATTTCCCTGACTTTTCCCCGTTTTTTCCATTTTGATAAAATTCCCTGATAACCCTGATTTCCCGGTTCTGTCGCCACCCTGTAATAATACTAATATGAATCCTTATATGATAGCTTGCAGTAGCGGCGATTGGGAGTCATAAATAAGGTGCAAAGAATTTCAAGATAACTAAAAGGACTGGGACGTATGTGGGAAATAGCAAAATTTAAAATTTTTACTACAAAATGGTAAGTTGGAGATGCTATGAGAAAATTGGACACAGAATTAAAAGTAAATAGTTGAAAGTTGACAAATGAAATAAAAATTTAATTTTTATCCACAAAAAGTGAGGAGATGATAGCACTCCCCCAACTTACTGCCTCTGATAGCTTGAATAAAGTATCAAATGATGTTTTCTTCATCATCACTACTAAGAATCAATAACTGGTAACGTTTTCTTTTTGAAAAGAGTGTCCTCTGAGCTTTCTTCCGCACTTTTTTTTCTTCTTTCTGAGCGAATCCAATGACTATATTTCTGGCTCCAGAAAGACAAAATTCCTCTTAAGAAGGCTCCCTCTCCTCAAACCCCTTTCAAACACAGACCAAGATCTCAAACTAATTTGTAACAATAAAAAAAAATAATTAAAGACTACAAGTGTATTCTGATGCAACATCCACTCTTAAATAAAAATACTCAAATGAGGGTTTTTTTTCATCCTTAACCAGCGGGAGTGTTCTCCCCTAAACTTTCTCGTATACTTCCCCAAAAAGGTGCTGTTTCCTCTACCCCCGTGTGGCTAAAAAAATTCGAACCTACTGTTACCCAGAATCCAATGACTATCAGAAGGTTTTTCATTAGAGTGGTTGAAAAATATCTAGGTAAAGAATCAGATTCAAAGAGATGCGTAACGATTTTCCGCTCTTATCGGCTCAAGGACAAACTGACGTAATTCGCTACTCCGTAATGAAATTCTGTTCCTTTCGCGTGCACAGAAGATTGCTTCCAGTACGCATGCACATGGAGATAATGGATTCTCTTCAAAAGTAAATTATACAGACTGACAGACAGTCAACCCTTTGACGGATTTGACCCAAAATTTTATACGGACCTACATTCATGATGATAAAACTGTGTACCAAATTTTATCCATCTAGCTATTCAAGTTTTTGAGTTATAGTGTTTGCATGACCACGGATAAACAGACAGGCAGACTTCTTGTAGACGGATTTTGTCCAAGATTTCATAGAAACCTACAAATTATGTGTCAAGTTCACATACCAAATTTCATCCCCATAGCTCTAATAGTTTTCGAGTTATTGTGTTCACAGACAGACAGACATAATTCCAAAATTGTGTTTTTCGGACTCAGGGAGGTCTAAAATGTGGAGATTCGTAAAAACCTCGAGTTTGAATTTTTTGACGATTACAATACTTTCTCTTCGTAAACTTCGTATACGAGACAGTAAAAAGGTTTTGTTATGTAACATGCTATTCAGGGACTTTCTTCAATCATGTTCTAAGATGCTGTGCGACGCAAGGTTTTTCTCAATTCTTAAACTGTATAGTAAAAATGCCACGTTATATGGCGGTTATCTGCATTAAGGTTTTCATTCAAATTATGAATGAAGCACAATAAGAGAGTCAATTAGAATTAACATTTTCAAGCAATAATAAATTTTCATAAAATTACCTTTTTCATCAGACTTTTTAAGTTATTACAGAGTAATTCTTCATCTTTAATACAGTTAATAACAGCTGCGGCTTGTTCTAAAATGTGCATCACTTCCATATCTGTTGAATCATTATTAAGAAACTTCTTCTCAGATTCTAACAAAATATGGTTCAAATAAGTTGTTAAAACATTATTAGTAGGTAGCTGAAAGGCGGAGCAGCATTCATACACAGTTGGAAGATCCATTTCCTGGGTGAGGATCAAGTCTTTCACAACAGGCCAGCTAGATTCATGGCTCGATGAATGCAAAATAATCTAAAAATATGAATGGAAAATGGCTCATGTGCTTTATTGAGGTTTAGGTTGGTTCATTACATTAACATAAAAAATTATGCAGAGACTTACTTCCATTGGCACTGATCTTACATTGCTTCTAGACAATAAAGATGCTTTCTTATAAATATTTTCATACATAGAAAGAGCATCACTTTTCTGAAAATATTTAGCTACCTCGATACCTATTCGTGCAACAGCTGCGAGACGGTTCAGATTGCTCGAGCACCATTTGATAAGACACTGGGGGAAAAAATTTTTAAATGTTTTACCACACACAAAATAATTATATATGTTGAAAACTTTTTTAAAAGATGAAATTTATAATATGCTATGTATTTATCTACTAATTAATTATTTGCCTTTGCCATAAAATTTAGACATCAAACAACTAGGCAGAAAATACTTATCAATTCTTTCATATCTCAATTTAAAACCCTTCTCACAAGTAAACATACCAAATTTTCTAAAATCTAAAGTTATTGGGTAGGGTAACAAAAGTATTTTCATGTCATCCTAATATGAAACTCCTTGTAAGAATGTCCATTTGCTGAAATGAACAAGATGTTGCTTTAGAGGCATTACCTCATTTTCTGTGTTCATAAGACTCGGAAACATCAGCAAAACTCTGCTTCCAAAACTGATATATTTGTAAATTTCTTTTTATGCCTTTGCATGTGCTGACATCTTGCACACAAATCACTTGATCAGCTTGAAAGTGAAATACAGTGCACTCCCGATTATCCGGGTTAATCAAAGGAAGGAATCGCACGGATAATACAAAAGCTCCTTTTTATTAAAGAAAAAAATCAACATCAGTACAAAAATATAAAAACTAGGAATTTTCCTTTTAACATTTACAGCTTGAAAAAAATCTGTAATGCATCTTTGCTTCTGCTGTTTGTTCATCTCTTGTCATAAATCGACGCATATTTTACGAACCTCAGTAATGTCACCGTAATCAAATCCTCTTTGTCCCATATAATCTAACAAAATTTCCGCAGATTGTAGAGCAGCAGAATGAGAAATTGTATTTCCCTCATTTAGTACATCATCTGCATCAGTACTAGCTGATTCTCCATTATCAAGTTTTTGAAGGATTTCTAATTTTTGTTTAACATTTAAAACGTTTTGTTTCACACCACTCATTTTTACCAGCAAAAAATTTCACACTACTAACTGACGATAAACAAAACGCAAAAACTAAAGCATATAAACATTTTTCCTACACAAAAACTAAAGGAACATGTGCGAAAGTGAGAGAAGATGAGGAAGTTAAAGAATGACGTGTCAGGAGAAGCGTGTTCGTGCGAGAATGAGCTAGCAGGAAGTGCATGATTCATTTCTCGGAAAATTTAGGGTTGAACAGGTAGAGATTGCACGTGGAGGAAGAAAAAATCTATTCTTTAGCCTCCGCATCCATGGCTCACTGGTTTCACGGAATGAATCTCTCGATCGAACATCAACATCGATTTTACATGCATGATAAGCGTGAAAATGTTTCTATTTTAAATTTTTTTGCGAGTCCGGAATGAGCACGGATAATAGAGAGTATACTGTAATTTAAACCTATATATGTCCATTTCTTGCACAGCAGTGCATTTGCTTCTTTATAATGCATTTTTCTGCCAGGCAGAGTACACTGTATTTATTAAATAGAAAAAAAAATTGGCAGTTTTAAAGACAACTGCAAACAATGAACAGATTTTTAACCTAATTAACTATATAAAAATATTTTTAAAAATGAATTAAAAACATTGTCCAGAATGTTACTGCAAATAAACATGCAGACGGCTCCTTCAGAAGATAAATACGCATTTGCCACTTAAACGTGTTAAATATCGAATTTTGTATGAATTGCTGAAAACAATTCTTCATAAATTAATTAAACAGTTACATATATTTGATAAGACTTTAACAAAGAAAACACATATTTGATTTTTTTTTTTTTTGGTAATGTTATAATAAAAAGAAAGACATCCAGATTACAAGTTACCTTTAAGGGACCAAATTGCGAGTTTTCAGGCAGTGCAGATAATAAACCATATGCAAAATTTAAATCAACTCGCCGCTGGCTCAGAACTTTCTGCACCATTGTATATGTTAAGAAATAAAATTTTTCGAAAACAGCAGAATATACTTCTTTAATGTCAGAAGCAGACTGAAAAAGAAACAAAATAAAAATTATAGGCTTTTAAATTGTAAATCTATAGCATAACAGGAATAATAAGCAATATTAAATCATTAAAAACTATAATTATAATTTCCAATGAAATACAATATTGGTTGTTACCTTATCAAAAATTTCATCATTTTCTACCATTTCTTTAAATTTCTAATAAATAATTGGACAACTAAAATTCAACATTTTAAACATAGAATTTGATTAAAGAATTTAGAAATTTTTAGACTTTAATTTTATAAAAAGTTTAATTTTATTGTCAGTGTCAACAACAGACTACTTTTGTCAGATAATTACTGATTTCAGATGATGAGACTTATATGGAACTAACAAAATAAAAGTTTTAACAAACGAATTTTTCGCAGGGTTAAAAATATTTATGCTCAATATTCAAAATAAAACCGTACAAAATCACTTAAAAGTAAAGGAAAAGACAGAAGCTTTGTCATATAATACAGATGGAAAGGGGAATTGAAAGTAACATAAAAGCAGTATAAATTCCATAACCATGACAATAACTATCCATCAAAACAATGGTGCATCATCAGATATTTTTTTACAACACTAGCTGCATGGCCCGGCGTTACACAGGCACTCTTGAATAATGGGATATTCCCGGGCGGAGAGAAGTGAGATCACGCGAGGCCTTGGGATCCATATTTTTTTCATATGCCTGGCTCCGTTTTTTTTTTTTTTTTAAACAAATATTGTCACTTACTTTCCCCAACAAATGTAAATATTCTTTCAAATCTAGTCTTTTAATTACCAATTTTCACACACCCGCCTCCGGTTTATTTTTTTACACATATTATCGCCAACATAAATGTTACGTTCCCTCCAAAACGTAAAAAAAATCCTTTGAATCCTATATTGTTTAAATACAATTTTTAAATCCAACCTTTTAATTACCTTATAGTTAATAACCCAGCGTTTATCGGAATCCACATTTTTTCATATTCCCGCTTCTGTGTTTTCCCCCTACAAATATTGTCATTAAGCTTCCCCAACAAACGTAAATCTGTTTTGAATCCTTTCTTGTTGGATCAAAACTTTCAGTTCTAGCCTTTTTACTACCTTAAAGCAGTTTGGTTTGAATGAAAATGCGAGAATTCTTATACTTATAAATTAAAATAGATTAGCATGATATTTGTTTTGCAAAAGAAAAAATAAAACGAAATAAAAAACAGAAACAATAAACGATTTAATAGTACAAAACACCAGAAATTTATATTTTTGTCTTGCCCGTAATTGAATAATAATGAAAAAAAAAAAAAACGGATAAAAATGAATAAATATTTTCCCCCAACAAACATAAATGTTGCGAAACACCGTACGACAAAAAAAAAGAAAGAAAAATGCAGGAAAACGATTTTTTTCCCGATGTTTATAAATAAAAACTCCAAAACGCGGAAGCACCCTAAAAAAGAAAAAACCTGTAAACAAACCAGATACAAGAACAACCGATGTGACAGATAGATATAGGAGCTGTCGATAGATGGCAGCACGGGGGAATCATTCAATATTAAGTTTTTAATTAATATCTTTTTAACTAATTACAATTTCGGAATTTAAATAGTCGAAATGGATTCCTTGGATTATTTTCCATCTTTTGGTGCTTACGGCTAGTTTCAGGATTCAGTGGTTCGTGAGAAGATAGAAGGACATACATACATACGTCTGTTGACATTCAAATTTTAATATATAAGATTTTCTCTGAAGCTCTTTTACTCAAACAATTATCTGTGAAATTAATCAAGAAATTCAACCTACAGCTGATATTCTGCTTTTCATATGAAAGTAATAAAGCAATGTTCGAAAAGCCGCAACTTCATGGCCTCTGTCTGTCATATGCTGAATTAACTGTCTCATCGAGTTTAAAAGCACATCATTATCAGAGGAGCCAATTTCGACGAATGTATCGTCTGAAAAAAGAAAAGAACAATCATCTAAAATGATAATCAAACTTCGCAGGTTAAATTATTGTAGAATAATAAACGAATCGTTACACAATTTTCTTTTTTTAAATTTTAATACACACTAACCCATTAACATCAAAATTAATTTAAAGCATAGATTTCAATAAATTTCTATTCAATTATGTTTAAAACATAAAGATTAAGCTAACTGTGAAGTAAAATTAAAAGCAAACAAAAAATAACCAACACAACTAAGGCTAAAAATAATTGTGTCTGTTATTATATCATTTTTTTAAAAACATTATAGATTCAAAGTAAAACGTCTATGAAGCCTGAAAGGTGATATTTATGGCAAATTGCATTTGTTACACCACATGCACATCTGTTTCGCTTGCTTTTTTTACTGGGGAAGGAGATATATTTTCCCCGACATTTAAATATTTAGAAAATTAAACAGTTTACCATTAGTTTTTGAAACAATGAAATTTTCAAATGCAAGTCTTATTATGCATTTCAATTTATATTTTAATTATGCAAGATTACTTCTAAAGTGACAGAATTACATTTCTTGTAGCATAATGCATGACACTTCTATATTTAACAACCATATGATAATTAAAAATGTTTCATATAAAAATAGAAAATATTGCTGTTACTTGGATGCTTTACAAATGTGTTGCACGCCATCATAACAAAATCTGTGACATTTTCACAATCGAGCTGAAATCCTTCATCAGAATAGAAAGGATAAAACTTCCATTTGTGATAAGAATCCATGGTATACTCTGGAGCTATTGGCAGAGAATATTGCCCAGAAATACTCTTTATTGAAGACAGGAATGTAGAAAGATGTACAGTATTCATGTATTTTTCCAAGGTAGCTACATCGGAAATAATGAGAAATTAATTTCCTAAAATATAAACAATGGCACGCTTACACACAAACAAAGTTTCTATGTTTTAAAACCTGCTAGATTCCAATATCGAGTTGACATTATCACATTCTACATTCACTTGTATAGCGACTCTTGGCCAATTCAAATTCATTGATAATTTACATTTATATTAGTTAATTCGAAGTCAAAATTATTCAATTCAATTTTTTTTTTTATTTCTGAATCGTTTTCCTTATTTAAATACATCTGTAACTTGCGTACTCAATGATCATAATGAATAATTTTTTAAGGCCCTTCAATTTGATCGAAGACTTCATTAATACACAAATGTTCAATCAAAAAGC
>BGPR01042519.1:0-13231 GCA_013235015.1 Araneus ventricosus | reverse complement strand
TCCATTAATTTATGACCACCATGTTCCTCATACCTTTCACGAACACGGAACTTTTGGAAAGAATATACTCGTTTGACACATATATTAATAACAACTATACCACTGAGCCTGACATAGCTCCAGACAGGAGAGTATATTTGTCTTCATTTGAGCCTAGTTTTATAAAACTCCGTTCCATGAAAGGAGCTCCAGCTAACGTATTTTCTATAGGTAAACTACCTGCAAATAACGCTATCCATTTTTGAACTATGAAAAAGACAGAGGAAAATATTATGTGTTTAAGTAATTTATTATGTTTTACCAAGGTGATTACAAAAGAAAGTTTCAAAATTAAACAGATATAAAAAATAAAATCAATAAAAATAATTTTCTAATATTTTAAAATTATTATTTTCTAAAGAAATATTTTTCTAAAATTATACTATTGATAAATGGAACTTAAAAACATGTATTCTTTTAGATACATGGCAAACTCTTTCCATACGTTGCTTCAAAAGTTTTCAAAATCAAGTATCAGCTATTATTCAAAAATATCAACCAAATTATAAATTGATAAATTGTTAAAATAAAACAATAAATGTTGTAAAAAAAACAAAAATGTTAAAATAAAACAATAAATAATTGTTAAAACACACACTCTGTCCCAAAAGTTTATAGACTCTAGTAAGATATATGTTTTAGCAAAACGGAAAGGCATACAAACACCAGTTACAAATATGTTTATTCAAACCATATGCGACTTGCATTCAACGAAATATTTAGTTAAAATAACAATCTGTATTTCAATTATATAACAAAATGGAAATATTAGGTGTCCCATAAGTTTATAGAATATATGACATTTCATGAAAAGGTGCTCAATACAATATTCTTAATAGCTTAAAGGCTTTCCATTTTTCAGTATGACATTGTATATACGTTTTCCCATCGACATAATTAAGGTTTGTAATATCTCTGGTTCCAAGTTGTACCATACACTTTCAATGACTGTCTTCAAGGCATTCACTGAATAAAATTGCCCTCAATTCTCATATACCTTCCGAGACATAATGCCCCACACATTTTCAATTGGGTTTAGATCAGAGCTTATTGGTGGCCACTCAAGAACAGTAACATTTTTCGAGTTTAAATAATTTTTCGTAGCATTGGAGATATGGATGGGAGCATCATCATGCTGATATTACCAATTTCGTTCCCCTATGTTTTCTGCAAATGGCATAAGATGATTTTCTAGTGTTTCTATGTATTTAGGAGAATTCTGTCGACCATCAAAAAAGGCCAAACCCACTTGACCATTGAAACTGGAAGCCGCCCACACCATCACAGATCCGCCACCATTTTGCCTACTGAAAAAGCTCCCAGGCTGTTTTCGTAAATCATGCCAATATTTTATATTCCCGTCAGGTCCATCGAGGTTCCATTTTCTTTCATCACTGAAAAGGATAGCCATCCATTTATCACCATATGATTACGAGCTCATTGTAATCTCTTACTAATGTGAAGCTTTGAGAGTGGTAATCGGCGAGCCATTTTTGCGTGGATCATATAACCAGATTCTATAAAATCGTCTATGAACAGTGTTGTTCGAGATTTGCAACCGGGAAGTCCCAGTAATTTCGCGAACCGACATTTTCTGACTTGAAGTCATTCTTTGTATCTGTCTATCACTGCGAATATCCGTCACACGAGGTCTTCCCGAACGAGATTTTCGCTTATATGGCGTCTTACGAGTTAATACACGATAAATCATGCTTTTAGAACGATTTAAATGTTTCAATATTTCTTTAACAGTCTTACAGAGCAATTTCAAATACAGAATTTTACTCACTTCTTCATTAGAGAGCTGCTACGCTTTAGGCATCTTGAAACGCAGAACAAACAAACGCTTTCTCTTTCTTACAACGTATTTATTAGGCTCCAGATTGACGTCATGATTACCGATACCATATTTGCATAAAATTGCATTTGTCTGTAAACTTTTGGGACAGATTATTTCAGTTTATACTACGATTTAAAAATCGGCATTAAATATACGGGGTAGAACTACTGCTTTTTCAATTTACTAGACATAACATATCTATACAGAAAGTTACATCAAAATACATCATATACAACAAAAAAATATAGGCAAAATACAAGATTCTGTAAACTTTTGGGACAGAGTGTAAGTGTTGATAATTGTACTAAAAAAAGCAAATATAATTCATCATAAAAGTCATACATTTAGAATTATGTTATATTGAATCGTATTACATCTATCATTATTTATTGTTTACATCCCTGATTTATTATTTACATGCCTTAAGGACACTTAATCTCTAGTAAGAAAAAGAGTAAACATGTAGAAAAATAAAAATATGAATTATATAACATAAATATAAAAACCATGAGAAAATTCTTCGCGCTTCAAATAAGCCAGTTCATTTTGTTCATAAAACTATAGATGAGAGAACGGAATCCACAAATATTTAGCTGATGTTACATACGTTTATTTGTAAAATATAGATGATTGGATTTCAAAAAATATGTACTTATTGAAACGTTTGTTTAAAGGCACTGGAATGAATTGGATATGGGTGCATGTAGCATTAAGAAATAAAGATTTCAAACCCTACATTTTGTGTGTGTAGGGGATAGTGGGGTAAAACGGGATACTTTGATTTTGGCGTTATTAATTCTTTTTCTACTGGACAAATACTGAATTATTCTCCAATAGGGGAAAAAAAGAATTGTCATAGTTTCCATTTGGATGTTGTTAAATTCACTTTGTCCGTGAAGGTTTATTTTTTTTTATGACGTCACCTCTCCAATCGTCGTATGATTTTAAACGATCCTTGCTTAAAAATCACTGTACTTTTTAAAAAATTTTTTTACTTCAGCTTATTATACGTTTGCTAAGGATTTATACCCTATCAGAGAATAAGGATTTACTCCAATAATTGCGCTGGTCTATTTCGTTTCTTATGACCTCTGCACTCGGGGTAAAACGAGATACTAGAGGAAGCTACGAATACCCGACCGAAGAGGAATTTCTTAGATTGTGAGATAGTTGGTAGTTTGTGAGATAAATGGTAGTTTGTGAGATAAATGGTAGTTTGTGAGGACCAGTCCTATTTGACCTTTGCGTCAAATGATCTGATGGAAAGTATTTCCAACAGTTAGAAGAAAAGAAAAGAGAAAATGAAAAAAAAAATTGCTGTTAAAGAAGAGAAAATTGATTCGTGGTGACTCAAAAAACAGAAAAAGAAAACCTCAAAACAAAACAATCAAAAAGAGAAGAGTATGAAGAACCAATACTGCAAAGCCGTCTTATGAAAAAACCTAAATGAGTCCGCAAACTCTGCAGTGGAGCGGAGAATAAGGACAACTACGTTATGTGAATTATTACTATTCTAACTTAATTATTACTATTCTTAAACTAATTGTCTTTTTTCTTAAATTGTCAACTAAGGTAACTATTGTTAAATCTTAAAACATTGTCATTATTCTTAAATTGTTAACTATTGATAAAAATAATAAAAAAAACTGTCTTTATTCTTAAATTGTGAACTCTTGTAATTATTGTTAATTTTTTTTAAAAAAATCGTCTTTTTCCTTAAATTGTCAACTATTATAACTATTGTTAAATCTTAGAAAATTGTTTTATTCTTAAATTGTCACAGAAAATAAAAAAAATATGCTACTATTCCACTGAAAATCTAGTTTTCCCTAATTTTCCATAGAGTTAACATGTGTATCCCGTTTTACCCCACTAGTTGGGTAAAACGGGAAACTTTCACTTTTTCTACAAAAAAACATTAGTAAAAAAAGTAATGAAACTGTGACTTTTCCTGAAAGATATATTAAACTCTGATAAATAAAGAATATTTTAGTAAAACTTGACAAGCTTTATGTCGAATAGTTTAGCTCCAACAGGCCTTCAAACCTTAGGTATCCCATTTTACCCCACTTTCCCCGACACACTTTCAAATTCTTACATAGATTAATATAGAAGAGTGAACATTCGCAATTATCAACGGATCCTTAAGTACAGCTATTGTATTACATTAAAAATTAAATTGAAATTTAAAATTAAGTGAGTTAGTTGCGATGCAGCAAACAACCACGAATTTTGTTTTAAACAAAGCAAAATGTTTAAAATGCGTTTTATCTTTTATTTATTTATTTTTAATCTCGCTTTGCGTTTTCTCCAAGCTATGAAAGAATCTTCGAAGTGAATTTGGCTTTTAGATGATTCAAACAAACTATGATGTAAGCAGAAACGAATGATCGGATTACATGACCGCATGCAGTTGCGTTTACAAAGCCATAGTGCAACAGATGTATCAACGTTGAATTAACTAAAAATTAATCCAATCACAATTATGACCATCACCGAGTCATTCTGAAAGATCACAATTTTGAGATTAAATTATTCGCAAGAAGAATTTTTATGGCCATACCTTTTACAATAGCTAGTGGTAAAGAATAAACAATGAAATGTGGATTAAAAGGTGAAATATTTTCGATATGTCTAAAAGAAATTCTTTCTAAAAAATTTGTGAAACTTTTGAAAGTTTACTGTATAAATGCATTTTGAGGTTACAGCCGTGTAGAGGATAATTTGATGTTCTGGAAAATGAATTCACGTCATTTCTTTAGAAAGTTTAAAAACTCGAGACTGAATGTTTACAAAGAGATCCTCTTATATCTCTAACTATTTTGTAGTTAGCGGTGAAAACGCTAGTATGTCCTTGGATTAAATTTTCAATATATTCAATTGTTTTTATCCACTTTCCTCTATTTCAGAACTAATCTTTCTTTTTTTTAAAATTTGTTAGTTCTTCATTCGCAGCTTTTCTCTTTTTTCTCATTTCATCGAAACATGAAGCGATTTCCTTTCTTATTCGAGGGCGTTCTTCTTCCTTTTCCCTCTGGTGTGTGGCTATCATGTTCCAGAAGTCCTCCAAAAGTTCAAAATAATCAAAGTTTTTCCATTTCCGCTTTGTCTCAAAAATCTGATACAGCAAAACACTCAAATAACGAACCTCAACATACTTCAAGACCTTCCAAGCTGTTTCAAGAAAAAGGCCTCTCAGCGGCCACTCCAAACAGAGGTATAGGAGTTCTCGAGCACATGTCTCCAATGCTTTCTCTTCCTCTTCCTTCGTAATTGCGTACAGGCAGAACCTTAGATCGTCGTAAAAAGCATGTTGCAAGATGGGTAAGAATTTCTCCCTGTGTTCCGGCCGTAACAAAGGCAAGAAACAGCTGAATCTTGGCATCATAGCTCCATCATAAGGGTTCAGGTACTTTTGAGCAGCCTGCGTCCAAGGAACCCGAGATCCCTCACGCATCCATCTAAGCCAAAAACGCGCCATGGAGTTATGATCTATTTTGAAGTTTACCGCCTCGCCAGATGCCACCATTTCCGCCCACAGGGTCTTTATGCTTTCCTCCAAGCAGTACGTGCAGGCTAGATTAAACCTCTGGCTGATATCAATGTTTGCGTTCTGAACTAGCTGCTGAGCTGTTTTCATTCTATCAATCGTCCCATCGCATCTCCAATAAAAGATGAATTCTGCGTCTTCCACTTGGAGAATCTTAGAATAGTCCGCTCTCCACTGGCAAATTCCATATTCCAAGCCATGAACTGCTTCCAACACTCTCTTTCTCAAACATGGAGGTATGAGAAGTAGGTATTTCACTGCTCTTTGATATCTTATCAGCTCGGGATCTTCGCTGTCTTGCTCAGATTCTGTCGAATTTCCGAGTTCGATTCTATTAAAGGCTTCATTCATCCTTCCAATACCAAACTCATTGTGCAATGGAATAGCTATTTTCACCAATGCTAGGTGAGTCAGTGTTGGAATAAATGGAGTAAAAATCCTATCCGCCATCTTCAAGGAAATATTTTATGTATTGCGGAATGGGAATGTTCACTGAATCTGAAACGAAAGAAGAACATACGAATGAATTAAACGACAAGAAAAATATATTTTATAGTAAACATATTGTTACGAATTCTGTAAATTTAACGTATTTTGCCTTCTTGGCGATAAATCTGGCAACTTGGAAAAGCTTTTGGAGCCAAGTGTGGCGACTTTGCAAAAACTTTAGAGGCATATTTTGGCGACTTGGCGTCACGAAATTTCTACTCTTTTCTAGAAAATTCGGCAGTCTCTCGTGAGTATAAAAAGTCTTGCTACAGCCCCAAGCCTAATTCAGTCTCTGACATTCATGATCTCCTTTATTCTCCAAGAATTCAAACGACTATTTAAAGATACGAATATTGCCCTCCTGACTCACACCCTGAAATCCCAAACAAATGATATTGGCAAAACTCACACACTTCTAAATAAGCTTTCGGCCTCCCAACAACTAATTTTCTCTTCCCAAGTGCTCACTATTTGTTATTGGAATGTAGAAGGGCTTACTAATAAAATACATGATCTTAAGATACTTCGTGGATGAGCATAAGCCAGACATTCTCTTACTACAAGAAGCAAAATTTCAACGCTTTCATAGACAAGATGGCCCACAAAACCCCTTTCCGGTTGAACTCGTATTTTTGTCAATAATAATTTAAATCATACTGAAATTTTCATTCCAAATTTAAATTACATTCAAAATACCATTGTAAAAATTACTATTCCTAATCAACCCCCAAGTATTATTGCTTCAATTTATATTTCCTGTGAATCCCATGTAAATTATTTAATTATTTAAATGATATTCAAAAAATTCTCAATTTAAATAATAGTAACCCCGATAGCGTGTACATTTGCAGCAAGTTTGATTTTTCTTGATATTAGCTTGTCATGACAAACTTGATGCGGCAACTTTGAAACGAACTTCCTGCAAAGTAAGAAAGCATAATTGACCAACCCACTTGCAAAGCAAGATTGCTGTGAAGATGTCATGACGAACTTCACCCCACGATTGTAAAACAAGTTTGCTGCAAAGATGATAGCACACTTAGAGATAATCTTTGTCTCTGTTTTTAAAAAACATCTTATTTTTAATAGCATCTCCTAGACCTTCCTTCTTTTTATTAATTCAATAAATCAATGATAATTTGTAAAAAAACTAACTTTAAAAAAAGAAAATTGAAAAAATGTCCATCTTTTTACTAAATATAGAACTCGCACGTTAAAGAAAACTATATCGCCTTTTTCTTAATGTTGAAATTTTAACGTTTATAAACAAAATTAAACCTAAAAAAAGTCAATGTTTGTTGAAAAATAATAAACTTACTTTGTGTCCCATATTTTTAAAAGTAATTAACTTTGAACTCTAATTTCATAATTTATTCTACTAGCAAAACGTAGTTATGAGCGAAAGTCGCTCTCTCTTTGACTTCAAATCATATTCTCAACTCAAAATTTAAAAAATTAATGAAAGCAAGAAAACAGTTTAAAATAAATCGTATAGATGAACGATCTATTAGCGCAATCTATCTTCGTCTCGCAGAGCCCAGCTGGCCGAGAGGTTAGAGCGACAGGTTTAGGAAGCGGTAGGTCGCGAGTTCTAATCCGTGGTTGTGTTCATACTCTGTTTTCGCTATAGTTTGCAATGAGTGACGTGGCAAGGTTGTGACAAATTTTACGTGTGGTGACTATCAAGTTTGTGTTCACTTGCTTTAAGCTTGCACTCTTGCCGTGTCAAACTTGCAGATTTGTAGAGCAAGATTGCTGCAAGCTGAAATTGTGTGTCTTGAATGCCTACAATACAACCTGGAACTGAAGGGAAAAAAACCTTCTGGATTTTACCCATAATAACCATGAAATCATTTCTCCTCCCACCCCCACTCGTTTTGGGCCTAATTCTGCCACAACTATTGATCTAACCTGTTGTTAAAAATTTCTCCTATAAACATAAAATTGAATCCATCTCTGATCTCTCCTCAGATCACAATCCTGTTAAAAATAACTTAGATCTTAATATTATCCATATTATTTTAACTAGACGTAAAGTAGCTACTAACTGGCAAAACTTTAAAGACAACTTGAATTCCAATGTTAAATATGGCCTTCCTAAAATTACTAACTCTAATGAGCTTGAAATCCAAATAAATAAAATCATGACTGAATATTCTTAATGCCTATCATAATAGCTCTAGGCCTCTCAAACCTAATGAAGAACTTCACCTTCCACCTCACATACGTGATCTTAAAACTAAAAGAAATCGTAGTAAGAAGTTCTGGCAAAGGTCCAGAGACCCTGTTTCCAAAAATATTTATAACATCGCACAAGCCTGGTTTCGAACGAGCAGTAATTACTGATTTTAATCAAACATCCTGTTCTAATGAAATTGAGCAATTAAACATATATCATGGCTTCCTCTGGCGGAGAACGAAGAGTTTAAAAACTAAAAGGTCCAATATCCCTCAGCTAAAAGAACTTAATACTAATCTTTGAAAATCAATTCACCCCAAATGATATTAGTTATCCAAATACTGAAACAGTCTTATAAACTCCATCATTGATTTTAACGCTAATATCTCCTCAAATAAATATGCAAATGTTAAACCATCTGAAATTACTGAATATCTCAAAAAGATAAAAATTAATAAAACCACTAGTATTGCCAAAATTACCAATAAAATTTTCAAAAATCTCCACCTCAAAATTATTTTAAAATTAACTAACATTTATAAATTTTCGTTCAAATTTAATTACTTCCCCAATTGCTGGAAAATATACCAATTCTTAAAACAGGCAAGGATCCTACGCATGCCGTCAGCTATAGACAAATCTCACTCTTACCAACACTTAGTAAACTCGGAGAAAAATTGATCCTTAATAGACGGATGAAACATGCAAACTAAATCAAAATTCCCATTCCACAACAATTTGGCTTCACTACCCAACTCTCGACAACCCATGAACTGCTCCGAGTTATCGAACATTTACATGAGGGTAAAACCAATCATTTAGCCACAGCGGCAATTTTCTTTGATATTAGCAAATCTTTTGATAAAGTTTGGATTCAAGGCAAATTCATTGCTTATCATTTCCCGCCTTACATCATTAGGATAATCTGCTCTTATATTCAAGACAGATATTTTACTGTTCCAGTTAAAGACACTGACTCTTCTCACAGAAAATTAAATGCAGGCGTGCCTCCGGGTGGAATTTTGGCCCCAATCCTTTGCAATCCTTGCAGAAGGGAAAACCCCTGAACAAACGCTCACCACCCTTCAAAATTACATTGTAAATCTCGAGGTCTGGCTTATTCTATGGAAAATCCAACTCAATGTGGATAAAACCAAGGCTATTTTCTTTTTAAAACATCTCAACAACTGTCCAAAAATAAATATTTTCAATATCCCTAATTGGAAAGATACCTCGGTGTCATCGTTGATACCCAGACAGCATGTGCACTAGCAGCAAGTTTGATTTTTCTTGATATTAGCTTGTCGTGACAAATTTGACGCGACAACTTTGAAACGAACTTCCTGCACAGTAACAAACCATAATCGACAAACTCACTTGCAAAACAAGTTTCCTGTGAAGTTGCTATGAAAAACTTCACACCACAATTGCAAAACAAGTTTGCTGCAAGGTCGATACAGCACAGTTGTATATTAGGGCGGATCGAAATTTTTTTTTCAGAATTTCAAAACCTACCTATGCGGAGAAGATGCTCTATGGTATGGAGATTAAGAGAAAAAGAATTTTAAAAAATAATTCAAAATTTAATACTGCCGCAAGGGGGTTGAATTTTCAAAACGAAAAAATATTTCATTTTGATTATTGATTATACGATTTTAGATTCGAAATAATTGGGGAGGTTGCAATATAAATAACCAAAAGTGATGATTAATGAGTAGTGAGTAGTATAATGTACATTGCAACATTTTATGACCCAGCTCCCTCTCCCCACACCGTCAAATCAGTCCGGTTAAACAACTAGAGCAGTAGGCAATCCCAAACTTTTTCCAGTCTCCTGCTTTATCCTCCCACCCCTCCATAAGTCGGAAGTGGTACTGCATAGAATCTTCCCCACAGTCACACCTGTAGTGACAAAAGTTTTAGCTGCAGTTAGAACATTGGACCGATTTGGTATTTCCGACCGAGCAGGCGTGTCAGCTGCGCTTCAAGATGTGGGCATTATCTCAGAAAGCAATGTTTTGAACGTTGTTGAGAGAAATAAAATTCGACGTGGAAGAACAAAGGCAAGAACCACTCTATTGTCTAAGGTCATAAAAGATTACGACCATGGCCAGTTTGGCTTATACTTCAATGGGCGAAAAGACAGGACTCTATCAATGGAAGACAACAGAAGAAAAGTCATAATGGAAGAACACATAGGCTTGGTAAAAGAACCTGGCTCTGAGTACATTTTCCTGGCTCTGAGTACATTTTCCTGGCTCTGAGTAGTTTTTTGTCATGCGTTGACAATGACATAGATGTAACAAAGTTGGTTGCGACGGAACATCTGTCAACACAGGTGTCAAAGGAGGTATTATATGTATCATAGAACTGATCCTGAATCGTCCATTACGATGGTTTCTGTGCCAGTTACACGCCAAAGAGCTTCCACTGCGTCAGCTTTTCGCGCACGTGGATAGGACCACATCTGGGCCCAGAAGCCTGACTTTCAAAATAAGAAAATCGTTGGTCGGATGCGAGCAGCTATCTGTAGTTTCATCCACGTCAATAGAATACGCGCTATGTGAAGTGACTAACAAGAAAGACTTAAGTACTGATCAACTGTAGTTAATGGAAATTTGTGAAGTCATAAACTGCTGACATTGCAGAGAAAGTCTGTCGAAGATAAATCCTGGAAAAGTTTGCCACTCACGGCGGCTTAGAAAATTCATCCGAGGCTTTATTGACATTAATGACATTCATCTCAAAAGTCTATGCGTCTATGTCGTTCAAGATCAAAACGAAACCATAATTTATCTATGAGGCACAACATTTGCATTAATCAATCGTTCTATCGCGTTATTTCTCGAATGATTTGAAGGATGTCATAGACCATGTTATTAAAAGAAACTGATTTTTGGCCACCCAGAGAATGTCCTGATATCAGTGCTAGCTGACGACAGAAATCACATAAGGGAATTAGCCCTTCGAAGAATTCTGAAAGCACGCAAAGTCATTGCCTACTGCTCTAGTTGTTTAACCGGACTGATTTGACGGTGTGGGGAGAGGGAGCTGAGTCATAAAATGTTGCAATGTACATTATACTACTCACTACTTAGTACTCACCACTCATTAATCATCACTTTTGGTTATTTATATTGCAAAAAAAACCCAATTATTTCGAATCTAAAATCGTATAATCAATAATCAAAATTAAGTATTTTTTTCCATTTTTTTAAAAATTCAATCCCCTTTCGGTAGTATTAAATTTAGAATTTAAATTTTTTTATTATTTTTCTCTTAATCTCCATACTATAGAACATATTTTCCGCATAAGTAGGCTTTGATTAATAATATTTTTATTTAATCGTATAATCAAAATTCAGTATTTTTCCATTTTTTTTCGAAAATTCAACCACCTTGCGGCAGTATTGAATTTTGAATTTAATTTCTTAATCTCCATACCATAGAACATCTTTTCCGCATAGGTAGGTTTTGATTAATAATATTTTTTTTTTCTCCATAGAAGAGCGATCCACCCTATTGTATATATCTGGGTTTTTATCTTTGTCTCTGTTTTAAAAAACATCCGATTTTTAATAGCATCTCCTAGACCGTCCTTCTTTTTACTAAATCAAGAAATCAATCAAAATTTGAAAAAAAAACTAACTAGGTCTTTTTATAAAAAAATTACTTTTGAAAAATTCTCCATCTTTTTACAAAATATAGAACTCACACTTTAAAGAAAACTATGTATCGACTTTTTCTTAATGTTGAAATTTTAACGTTCATAAACAAAATTAAACCTAAAAAACAGTCAATGTTTGTTGAAAAATAAGAAACTTACTTTGTGTCCCATATTTTTAAAAGTAATTACTTTTGAACCCTAATTTCATAATTAATTCAATTAGCAAATCGTAGTTATTAGGCAAAATCGCTCCCCCTTTGTCTTCAAATCATATTCTCAACTCAAAATTTAAAAAATTAAAGAAATCAAGAAGACAGTTTAAAATAAAACGTGTAGCTGCAAGCTTTCTGTAGCGCAATCTGTCTTCCGCCATCGAAGTCCCTTTGGGTGAAAAGGTGAAGACGACAGGTTTACGAAGCGAGTTGTCGGGGTTCAAATCTGAGATTCGTCTGTGCACTTTTTGCTATAGCTTGCAATGTGTTTGACGCAACAAGCTTGCTGCAAGTTCGACGCGTGGTGACTAACTCGTTTGCAATAACTTTCTTCGAGCTTGCACTCTTGCCGTGTCAAACTTGCTGCACGCTTGCAGATTTGCAGAGCAAGATTATTGCAACTTTGCTGCAAACTAAAATTGGTACCTGGGTAAGAACCTCAATTTTCGTTCCCATATTAATCAAACTCGCGAAAAATTCAACAAAGCCTTTCGTGCTCAATACTCCCTGATTTGCAGGAGCTCTGGACTTTCTATTAAAAATAAATTGCTCATTTACCTTGCCTATCTACGACCAATAATCACATATGCAAGGCCAATCTGGGCCTGCACTGCAAAAACCAATTTATACAAACTTGAGACCCTCGAGAACAAAACAATCAGAATGATAGTCAGCGCACATTGGTACCAGAGAACTGCTGAAATTACGCATGCTCTTAATATCTCTTCTCTCAAAGAATTCATCCATAAACTCTCTACAAAATTTTATACCTCCCTTCCCTCTATTGCAAACCCTGAAATCTCTAAAATTCCAAATAATTATTTTAATGATAATAATGATTTTAATGATAAGACCCTGTTTTACTCTCAGCTTGTAAATCTAGATAGTCTAGCTGTCAAGGCACCTAACTTCAATCTTGTCATCATGGGTTCGATCCCGCGAGTGTCTTCACTCGCCGCGCTTCCCTTTTCTTATATCTTATTTTTAATATGTCTTAACTTTCAAAATTTTTGATAAATTTTTAATGCTTAGTTTTTAATTTAACTCTTTTTTACTATTTTGCTAGTTAATAAATTACTTTTTTATAAAATCATAAGTTCTTTTCAGAATTTTTAAATTTTGGTACATGCTTTTACAATTAGGTGTATTTTCCATTTTTCACTAAGCCATATCTGCTGTATTTATGTGTGGTGGGGCCTGCGGCCCCAATGAACCATAAACAAATAATACGGAACCATAATAATACGCAAATTCA
>BGPR01042518.1:0-13231 GCA_013235015.1 Araneus ventricosus | reverse complement strand
TTATACAAGGGAGTATTGTATGTGTAGGAGCGGGGGTGGGGACTGACAAACCTATTTGATGAACAGTCGTGTTCTTTTCCTCCCCTCACATCCGTTCCCCGTCACAAGTCTCCTACTACTCGTAGTCCAGTCAACGAATTGTAAATTTAAAAAAAAAAAGCTGTGGTTTTGAAATTTGGCACAGTTTTTGGGAAGACTGACCTAAACGATATGCTAAACGTCCCCGCCGGTGGAGGGGGGTTCAGAAGGGAGATTTCTCAGTTTTTATTAAATTTCTCAGCGAAAAACACTAATTACAAAATTAAGTTACATTAAATTTCCTACAAAAATAATCGTAAGGTTTTTGAGTATCAATAGTTTAGATGTTTAGAAGATAGAAGGGGATTTAAAAGTGAATATTTCTAAAATTCCTTATTGTAATCGTAAAACCTATAAAAGGTACTGAAGCAACTACCCTCAAAAAAGCCTAATGCCTATATAATAATTATACAAGGGTAATATTGTATGTGTCGAGAGTAGTAGTGATGTAAGGGAGGGGGGGTAATTATTATTCACTCTATCGATACGAGAACGTCCCAAACGACCCTTCAAGCAAAACATTACCGCCGTCCGAAAATCACTGCGAAATTTCCATCCCCTTCCGTTAAGTGTGATTGATTTCACACCCGCTGGGCGCGCTTTCTTCCTTAGAGTGGCTCGTCCAGTTGGGTTTTGGGAACGGGAAGGCGGGTATCTTAGAACTCGGACAGTGCCAGCTGTCATTCTGGTTTTTGAGGGGGGGGAGTGGATTTCAATTACCTTTGAAAGAGGAACTCGGACGTTCTCGTATTTTGAGATCCCTCTGATCCAATGGGCGTAGGAATCAGAGAGTTAATGAACAGTCGTGTCCCCTGTCTCCTCTCACATCTGTTCCCTCTTAGAAAATTCCTTCTACTCAGTCTTTTGCTTCTATTAACGCATCAAATCAGTGTATTTAGATAATATAATCTAAACCTCCGTATTTATGCTGAGTTAAACTTAAAAGCTCACAACCAATCTGTCAGGGTTCAACAGGAACATTTCCCTTCCAATGAAAGGAATAAGACCTGGCTTATTTAATTACTAACACAGAAAATGGCTGTTGAAGGAATTGAAACGAGAGTCGTTACAGGAGATGCTGATATTTATATTGTGAGATTTGGGTTAGAGAAAGCAATTTCTCATCCCATTGTTGCTATAACAGGGCAAGACGTAGACCTAGTCGTGTTACTGATTGCTTTGGCACCATCAGAAAGTAACATTTATTTTATGAATCCTGGCAAGAGAAAAGTCGAAGCTAAATTATTTTCGACAAGAAAGCTCCAAAAAGAACTTTCTTTTCCCCAAACCATCCTCCTTCTCCATGCATTCAGTGGCTGCGACCTAACAGGAGAGAAAAAACAAAGCACTGTAGTTACTCGTTTAGCAATGTGTTTCCGTTTGTAGCACCTGCAATCATACCTGTACTAATGGTTCCCCTCTAGAAAAAGAGGAGGAGTTCGAATTTGACCAAATAGTAGAAAAATATGATGAAATTCGATTACGAACAAGAGTAAAAATGGGTTATGCATATTTTTATGTAGGTATGGATATATATATTATGTTATATACATAACATCTTATAGATATATTGTAATAGATAGACGCCATGTTGAGATGAAAACTTTCTTAAAAATGAAACTAATATTTTGAACTTCTTGTAATTAATTTTTTTCGTATCTTTATATATTCTAAAGTATTCATACTACGAAAAATATGTAGGACTACTTTTGATGGAAATTTAATGTAACTTAATTTTCTAATTAAGAGTTTTTCGCTAAAACCCAAAGTTTTCGAGATATTTAAGGAATACTGAGAAATCTCCCCCTTGACACCCCGCACCCCCCACCGGCGGGGACTTTTAGTATATCGTTTAGGTCAGTCTTCCCAACAACTGTGCCAAATTTCAAAACTATATCTTTTTTTAATTTACAATTCGTTGACTGCAAGTAGAAGGAGACTTCTTAAGGGGAACAGATGTGAGGGGAGGAAGGGAACACGACTGTTCATCAAATAGGTTTGTCAGCCCTCCCCCCGTTCCTACGCTTACAATACTACCCTTGTATAATTATCACATAGGCATGAGGTTTTTCAAAACGTTGTAGATGCAGCACTTTTAATTGATTTTTCTATTACAATAAGGAATTTCAGAAATATTCAGTTTTGAATCCCCCTGTATCTTCTAAACTATTGATGCTACAAAAAAAATGTAGAATTTTTTTTTTGCAGGAAATTTGATGTATTTTAATTTTGTAATGGAGTGTTTTTCACTAGAACTCATAGTTTTCAAGATTTATAAGAAAAACTGAAAACGCCCCTTGAAACCCTCCTGTACCCCCGCGCACCCCCAACGGCGGGGACTTTTAGTATATCGTTTAAAACAACTGTGTCATATTTCAAAACTAGACAATTTTTTTTCCTAATCGTCGATTTTTGGCCATCGTTGACTGGACTATAAGTGCGGAAAACGGGCCTTTTCTTCTAGGCTGTGTTGTATCGAAATACAGCTATTTCGCCCTTCTCCGTCTGTTCATCCTCCGACTGAATGACCTACTTGGTACATGATGGACTTGTTGTGAATAGCATTACGTACAATGACAGGTAGTGGGCAGAAATTATTAAAATCTGATTGATTCATGCAGAAAGAAATCAGCTAAATGAACCTAGAACAGATGAAACCTGCGAAGGGGAGACATCTGATATAGAATATAGTTACATGTTTTGAAGATCAGCAATCGCCTGTATCGCTGCTTCTATGGGACGTATCGTTGTGAATAATTAGCTGCATGGAAGGTTAATTAATTTTCACTGGGATTTACAGTACAGTTCAATATTAACAGATTTAATAAGAACTATTCTATCAACAAGTAGTCATTGATATTAATGATTAGCTGAGAGAATAAAACCTGAATTAAATGTGTGAATCCGATTATTTTTTTCTATCACACATCTAAAAACAATTTTACCATTCCCCGCTCTAAAGTAGAAAGCTTTTGCTGAAGAGAAACTGTTGTTTAGCAAAATAATTCTTTTCCTTACGCAAAATAAAATGTAACGTTGAAACAACACAAAAAAGGAATGTTAACTTAATTAAGGTGATGCGACAGACAAACCACTCATTAACAATGTTTAATTAAAATGATCCAGACTGCGAATGAAATCTTCATCTAGGTAGTATAATCTCTTTTTGAGGACGGAGGATTTCTTTTTGCGTTTATAAAATATTCACAAGTTGAAACATGAAAAAGATACATCATTAAGACGAAAGAAAACAGAAGACGTTTTCTATAGATTTTCTTGAGCACACAACAAATTATTTTTGCAGTATCAGTAAGAAATAAACATCACAACAGAAAATAATAATTATGCATTTATAAGCTCCAACGCCAAAATAATAGCATATAATAACTTTAAAGAAAGGCAGAAACATAATCTTGTTCGTGAGGTTTTTTATTTTCAGAAAGGGGGAAAATAATTAAAATTGCATGAAAATAATATACTCTTTCAAAAGGTGTTCTTTAAAAATTGAAAATAATTCCCATGTCTCACAAAACATTTTGGCATGAATCGAGTCTCTATTTGTTATTTTGCTTTTAATTATTTTCTTACTGTATTACATCGTTTATTATTTTACACACTTTTATTTAACTCTATCGATACGGGACCGTCCCATACGTCTTTTCAAGCAAAAGACGATAGCCGTCCGAAACGTCCGAATGTCACTCTGAAATTTCCACCCCCTTTCGTTAAGTGTGATTGATTTCACACCCGTGCTTTTTTCGCCTGGGGTTCGGGGATGAGGTGAGTTTTCTTACATTTCGGACAACGCCAGCTGTCATTGTGGTTTCTGAGGGGGAAAGTGAATTTCCCTTATCTTGGATAGAGGAGCTCGGATGTTCTCGTATTTTGAGGTCCCTTTATTTCAATGGCCTTAGGAATCAGAAGGTTAACATGATATGTTTGAAGTTTGTAAAGATGACAATACATTGGCTTTTAAGGAGTGGACATAGTAATTTTAACCTTATGTAAGATGATGAGGGCGACGTCTGAATGAGTACCTCCTCTCCGGGCTTCCACACCACATGAACAGGAGTCGTTTAGCATTGGAGGATTTACATGTAACTGGCCTTATATATGGCGGTATTTTTAGCAGAATCGAGTTTCGATCCTTTCTGCTCCCGAAACCAAGGATCTATCACAAGGCCACCGTAGCCACGAAAATTTAACAACAACCACAACAACAAAATATAACCTGTCTATTAATGGATCAAAAATAGAAGTGTATCGCTGCTCTAAGACCAAAAAGAATTTTTTAAGTCTAATTCAAGAATTTTAAGACTGGCGTTTTCTTTCTGTATTACCATAATATGTTTTTTCTAAATATATTTCGAATCATTAGTTTTTTTTCGAATTTTTTATCGTCAAGGAAAGAACCTCACAGATTGAGAATTACTGCCTTGTTTTCAATTCATGTATGCTCTTTTGCGGAATCGAAGGAATTGTGAAACTCACTGAAAAGATAACCACAAGTCGCGCTACCTCCGCGTACCGTAGCATCCGGGGTCATCTGAATGATAGTCGACACAGCATCTACAAGAACTGAGGGTGTAGTCCTAAAGGCCATCACCGACCAACCCCTCCCACAGGAGGCATCTCAACCCCACACCATTACTGTACCCCCTAGGGAAGCGAGGACCCTCTTACTTACCCGACACCTCATTCCTGTACTCGGGGTGTCCTCCGATGGGAATCATTGTAAAAATAGGCATAAAAGAATTTCCCCGCCCTGCTGTAGCGTTCGGTTTGAACTGAATGACCCGGCCGCCGCGAATATCAAATACGGACATTGTTGCCAGCTCACTATAGCCCCCATTTCGATCCGAGCACGCGACGACCCTTCAGACATAACATAACACCACTCCATGTCCCTGCAACTATAACCTCAGTGTCGCGGGCATTAAGGGGAAGGAAAATCACACCACCCGAGGGGGAGACCTTTCTTAGTCCTTACCAAATTCCTCTCACTGCGACCTAATTATTAAGCGCTATAAGTTTACAAATGTTATCGGGAGCGAGTGCATTAGGATGGGCTGCTATTGTGAGTTACATTACTATATCTTTTGTTATCACATTATGCTGAAAAATGGAACAATGAAAATACTCAAAATTACACTATTGCATTTGAAATAACTGGTCAGAACAAATACGCACATGGAAAAACTATAAGATGAGGATAACAAATATTTCCATTTGCAATACAAAATATATAAGTGAAAAAAGTGAGAAAAATAAAAAGGAAAAAGTTTACATTACAACGCAATTGGACATTTAAGCTTCTGCATTCGGGGCGTTCAGTTTTACTTATTATACCATATTAGTAAACTGCGATGTGGCTCAGGATAATTGACTTGGATTATTAGTTAATGAAACACTAACAAGCCAAATGATAAAGAAGTCAACAGTTTACTAAGGAATGCGTCACTGAAATTGATATCTTTAAATCAAAATATAGAGAAAAAGAAATATGAAAAAAAGTTTAAGAAAACAGCAAAATAAAACAAAAAGTTATAAAAATAAAAATTAAAAAAATGAGAAAAAATAAAAAGATAAAGATAAAAGAAATTAAAACAATAATAATAAAAAAATAAAACAAAAAAAAAAAGACACAAATACGGAGAAATGAGCCACACAGATTTTTAAAAGTTCGACTTTGAAAAAGAGTTAGTTGGTGGGATCTCTATTTGAAGAAGGTGAAATGCAGATGAACTTGCAAAAAAGTCCTGTAAGAGCAACTAAAAGCAGTTCTGTATTCATTAGGGATGAAGGGTTGAAGAGGAGCTGAAGATGAATGATGATCTGGTGAAACGAGACTGCTCTTAAGTTCTTCCATTTTCAAAGATAGAGGATGGTGTATTAAGGAAGAGATGAAGACGGAGGATGGACATTTGAAGTTAGGCTGATTTTAAATTTCTCCATCGCAAGCGGAAGAGGATGAACGGTTACAGAAGTTGCTATTTGTGAAAAGGCTGGCCGTAATTTGGGGTTGGGTCGCAAGCATTGCACTCCACTGAGAGAAGACTAATGAGGGAAGTTGTAAGGAATTATTTGGGGTTTGGACGGAAAAGACTGGTTTCACTTTGGAGTAGATGTTCAGGCGGAGGTAATTCAACCCCACACCACATGTGTACTCGCCGAGGAGTTGGGCTACAGCTTACTTGTACAGAAGTTTCTTACCTCCATATTTCAGCTGCCCCTCACAGTGGGATATCATTGAAAAAAATAAACGACACTTGTTTTAATCGCCTTTAGATTCGACGAATTTTTACCATATCCTAAATATAATTCCATTACTCGAATTAGAATGATTTACAATAAGCTTTGTAACACCGTTGTTTTGATGCGCTGAGTATTTAATGCTGCACTTTTTAAGCTTGTCACAGAATGTTTACATGAAAAAAGAAAACCTTTAGAAAGCAAGTGGTAACGAAATATTTCTTCTCATAAAGCCTTAGATTTTTAATTATTGAATTGCAGAAAGATTTTAAAGATTACCTTAAGGATGCTCTTTAAGCTTTTTATGATCTCTGAGAGCTTTCAGCTCTAAAATTTCTAATTAAGTGATCGCTTTCTTTAGATATTTAAATCCCAGTCAGAAGAAAGGTATTAGCATAACTTTTTCTGGATGCACTTCGTAGCGTTATTTATACCCAGAAAAAAGATTCAAAATAATTTTAAAAGTTTGGAGATATACACCGGCAAATAATCCGATTATAAACTCTAAAAAAGAATTGAATTAACAAGAAATGAATAGTTATGACTATATACAGGTTGATTATAAAAACACTTTGCAGATATAGTCCCTAAAGATCAAAACTATTCTTTCTTCTCAATTGAAAGGGAAGGAAATTGGTAAGCAAGTAGTTTAAAGAATGATGTTAAAAACAATAGTCTGTTGCTCACAGTTATGATTGCACTGGCAAGATTTCAAAAATTCCCTGTGGTAACACCTACCTTTTTAATTGGATTTTAAACCTTCGCATTGAAAAACTGCAGTATGTCTGAGCTAGACAGAGACAAAAAAAGATGAAAATGACCAATAAAGACAGAGAACTGGCAGGAAAGCAAAACATTTTATTGTGCATCTCAAATTTGCCATGTAGCCGCATTCACACACCATGACACTTTTAACGCAGCAGTTAGTGGGTATCACTGAAGCAGGAGGAATATGTCGAGACACAGGTCTATTGGTATATCTCAAATAAGATATAGTAGACGAATTGAATTCCTACACTTTTGATTTCAGATATCCCATAGCCAAAAGTTCATTAGAGGGAAATTGTGTTAAGAACCGTTTGATAGAACACCCAACACGTGGGAGTACCATTCTTCAAATGTGAGCACAGCACGCATTTGAGGACCTTCGGCAATACCCTCTTCAAAAAAAGTAAAGGTGGAGAATGAAGTTTTGTTATCACGCGCCAAAACAGTCATTTTAATTCGTCCAACAGATAACAGAAGTGAGACCACATCATGGGGATTTTTGATTTTCCTATGACGCTATTCTTTGAATTAACGTTACCAGTCAATGAGAAACGTGCCTTCTCCGTAGCCTCTCTTCACAGAATACTTAAAGGCTGCCGTATCGGAATCATTAGCAAAATCTAACAGTAATTGGTTGTTAGCCACTTGTAACATCTGTACAAGCTAAAACCGATACGGAAACATGTGGATAAATTTGGACAAGATATCTTTTCGTACTAAATTGATGACGCTCTTCAACTTTAAATCACCTTTTCGTTTTTTCTCGTACCACTCTCATATCTCTTACTATTTTCGAGATAAATATCAAACTTCTAACTTTACCACAAGGTTGGATCTGTAAGCGGTTTCATCGTGTAATACATAGTCATTTTACTATACTTAGATAACACTTTTATGACTATTTCTGTCGCCGTTCTGAAGAGGATAGGGCTCAGAGAATGAATGGGCCCACTTATATAAACCTTGCTCTTATACCTTAATACACAGTCCAAAATATACATTCAATTTTAATTTTTTATAAGTTAGTGTATGAATTATCAAAAGACGTGAATTAGCGTTTCTTGTCACAAGCAGTTGAATAATGAAACGCTCCGATTTGCGTCTCTCGTTAACAACATGTTAAGACGACGTTGGAAAATGAACATATGAATGCATATTAAAACGATTCATTGGCAATAAAACGAGATACTATTATAATTTAAAAATACAAAATTTCTGTAATACATTTAAGAATTTCAGCGTAAAGTTATTGAAAAAAAGAGAGCAGGTTTCTTCTTTGAAGGCATTACTAACATATTACCAAGAAAGCATCATAGGTGACTCAAATCATTCTAAGCATTGCTTAGATTTAGAGAATATCTTAATTTGAAATTCTAAAGGAGAGAGCCTTCTCGTGGGAGAGAGAATCCCTTTGAAGTTCTGTAAACACGGACTCAGATAACCAGCGTCCGGACCAAGGAACGGTGATAAAGCCAGGACTCGAAAGAACTGATTTTATTCTGCAGTTATTAACCATAGAACTGTGATATCTAGCTTCAGTGGAATACTTTCTGCTTAGTTAAATTCCAAAACACTTTATATCTCCTTATAAAGAACGAAGGATATTTTGAGCTCGTGAATTATTGTCGTTGCTCTTTAGTGAATATTTAACGAAAAGGTTACTTTTGTTTCCTTATTTGAACAGCTTATAGAATTATTATTTTTTAGAATTAAAAGCGATTTATTTTTACAATCTTTCTTCAAGTAAATTTCAGTAACTTTCGTATATTACTTTTTGTCCTCTTCTAAATGAATTATTCAAAGAGAAAGTGCAGTATTCGTCAAAAAAATTAGGTTTCGATATTTTGATGAATCGTCTAGTTTTAGACTTCACCGAGTGCGAATAACCATTTTTGGTATTATATCTGTTAGTCTGTCTGTGAACACGACAACTCTGTCTCTCTCACCGTGTTCATATGAACAAGATAATTGAAAAGTGCAATAAGATAGACATAGCATGCAAACTGTACAAAAATTAAAAAACCCTGTAGATTTCTATCAAATTCTGGACGAGATCTTTCTTTCGGGACGTCTATCTGTCTCTCTGTCCTCGTGCATATGAAGAAGATAGCTCAAAAGCGTAACAAGATAGACAGATGAAATGTTGCACATGATTTCATAATTATCATTATAGATCTGTATCATATTTTTCCCAATAGTTAAAAGGATTGGCTGTCTGTCTATTCCTGCATATGTGGTAAATCAGAAATGCCATAAGCTAATTGAGTGAATTTTAGCATGTGATCTTCAATCTAATATTGTAGATCGGTTTCTAGTTTTTGGTTAAATTCGTTAACGGATAGACCGCTTATTTGCTTGTCTGTCCGTGAGTGCGTACTATATAACTCATGAGAACAACAAGCAAGATAAATTAAATTTAATATCTAATGTTGACAAGAAAACTGTAAATATCCGTCAAATTGTGAGCATAATCCATTAAGAGAAAGACATCCAAAACGCTTACTCGTAACTCTTCACCATATTGCGAAATTAAACTTAACATGCGACGTACTGCTCAATTACATTTACTGCAGTATTTGATTACATTGATAAACTTCTTTAGTTTCATCGACAGTTTTTTTATACAAATTTTATATAAATTTTGTTTGTTTTCATAAATATTCTCAAGATTTCGATGTTTTCAAAATATCTTTTAATGTTTTAGATGTTAGATGCCTATAACTTTTAAACTCATAAATGATTGATGTGTTCTTTCAGTTGATGTTTCTGTTATGGATAAATTTTTTGTGTGTTTATTTTGTGAATCAACGTTCTTTTTTGTTTTGTGTATTTTCAATTAATTGTGTTTATTTTGCGTCATGCGTCACTGTAATCAGATTTTTTTTAGTTTGTATTCTCAAATAAATAAACAAATATATGAGAAAGTCGAGTTGCGAACACTTCTGTTGATTGTTTCCTTCTTGATTTTACTTGGGTACCTTGAAGATCATTTTATGCTATTAACATTATCAAAACCTGGTAATCATTATAATGCATAGTAGTGTTCGCATTTAAATGAATAACATACATTCCTTCCAATAAGATGATTATGCCACCCCATGGGTAAAAAAACCCTATTGATGAAATATACACTATATGGTAAAAAGTATCCAGGAACTTTGGGGTTTTCACAATTTTTCAGATTTCTCCAGTAGGGCCGGACAAACTGCCTTTGAACTTCGACCGTATAAATAATAGGCGTCATATCACATTTTACAATGAAGATTCGGTCCCGAGAGCACTAAGGGGACCTACCAGATATTGTTGAAGAAGAAAATGATTGGAGCTCACCCGGTTCTTCAAAAAGCAGATAATGACTTGAAACTTTCATCAATGGTTATTTCTGCTGCTTGCAATATTTACTACATTTTTTTTTATATAAAAATAACATTATATTTGGGAAAATATATAGATCTGTTTCTAAAAAATTCCAAAATTTTCAGCATGTTTTTTGCTTATATCATGTAGAGTTTTCAACCAAATTATACGAAACTTACAGAATTCGTGACAATTTACAAGCGAAGTATTATATAAAATGTAAGGTAAATATGTTAAATATTCGAGGAAATATAAGTATTTGTAGTAACTAATTTTTAACTGCATATGTGTGAAACATACGATAATTTTTCTTTTATAACTACAAAGCCAGATATATAGGGAAGCTTATATAAACATTTCAGTTCAATACCGTTAAGATTCAAAAAGATATCGGCATTCTAGAGATATAAATTTCAGTTGCTCTCTAATAGAATGTAAATGAAGAGGGGTTTTCCACAAATTGATGTTATTTAAACTTGAATCTTCGAATAGTTTTATTGAATTGTACAAAAGTTGGATGTGCTGAAGACCTGTGCATATTTACAAATTAAGCACACAATTTAAATTCCAGTTTGATGATCACTATTCCGGACCGAATCTACACTCTAGAATGTGAGATAAAGCTTATTATTTGCAAGGCCTAAGTTCAAGGGTAGTTCGTCTAGTCTTTCTAGAGAAAATCGAAAAACTGAGTAAATCAGAAAGTGTCCGGATATTTTCGATCATACAGTTTAAGGCAGACAATGATATCGAATCCGATTCTATACTACTAGTTAGGGGAAAGTGGGGAAAAACTGGGTAGCTAAGGTTCGAAGGCCTGCTGAAGCTAAACTATTCGACAGAGAGCTTGTCAAATTTTATTAAAACATTCATTGTTTATCGGAGTACAATACATCTTTCCAGGAAAGTCAAAGTTACATTACATTTTTCTCAATGATTGTTACATAAAAAAAGTCCAACTACCCGGTTTTACCCCACTAGTGGGATAAAATCGGGTACACATGTTAACTCTATGGGAAATTAGAAAAACTCGATTTTCAGAGGAAACGTTGCAATTATTTTTATTTATATGACAATTTAAGAATATTAGTTACAAAATTCACACGTAAAGCAGTTGTCTTCTTCCTCCGCGCCACTGCAACTTTTGTGGGCGCAGCTAAGACAGTTTTTACATTAGATTAACCATTCTTCTTTATTTAAATAAGAAAATACATTATTAAAATGTAAACTATAAACGCCTGGTGTGTTTTTACCATATTCATTGGAAGAATCATCAGTAGTGTCTGGCCCGGTCTTGCGCCATTTGGAGTACCCGGTTCTATCCAGAGCCCAGAGGTTATGAAGAACGAAATAGAGCAGCGTAATTATTGGAGTAAATCCTTATTGTTTGATAAGGTATAAATTCTTAGTAAATGTATAATAAGCTGGACTAAAAATGGTTTTTAAAAGTGTAATGATTTTTAAGTAAGGATAGTTTAAAATCAAACGAACGTTAGAGAGTTGACGTCTTAAAACAAATAAACCTTCACAGAAGCAGTGAATTCAACAGCTGCAACACCAGGGGGGCCATCATTTTTGCTGTTTGAGTTTTCCTGACTTTTCCCATCAACCATAGAAAAAAATCACCTGCACATTGACCATACTAAGTATTCATTCTCCATACTAAGTTTTCATTCAAGCCTGTATGGTTTGAATAAAAATGCAAAATGTTTGAAAAAAAGAACATTTATTTAAAACTTTTAAACAATAAACCATAAAATAACTAATGCATCTTTACAATGAACAGTTCTACTGTAAAACGAATTTTTCAGGCGTTTCGGATTAAAAATATAAACTAAAAAAATCTTAATAAAAATATATGTTGCAAAATAAAACGGAAAAAGACAAAAACGGAGAGAAACAATGTAAGAAAACGATTTGTTACTGATGTTTATAAATTAAAACACAGAAGCATAATCACACGAATAGAATTGTTTGCAAAAGAAAAAAAAGCAACTTTTTATTCCAACCAACTTCCTCCAATACAGCTAAAAAAGAACAATATATAAAGAAATATAAATAAATAAACATCAAAGACAAAAAAGAGAGAAAAAAACGCAAGAATTTATAAATTATAACACCAGAAAGTCGAGTGTATGAAATAAGGAAGAAAAAATAAAATTCGCGAAGATGGAAAAAAAACCCGAATTTGCCACTTAAAATTAAATAAATAAAAATCTAATTTGAATTTTAAAAAAAATGTACTGCGGCGTCAACTCCCCTGTTGTGCTAATCCATCACTTTGCTTAAATTTGGTTTCCTGGGCGTGAGTAAAAAAAAAAGGAACAATGCATACATAATACTAAAAAAGATTGTTCTTTTATATATATGTAGGTAACGGCTGGCCCATACTTTGAAGGTCCCATACTTTACCAAAATGATCGGTATTCATAATGTCTCCCAAGACTCAGAGAGAAAAAAGCATACACAAAATAAACAACAAAAAATGCTGAAAGAAAAATATGAGCACTAATTTTCAATACTTCATAATTCAATGAAAAGATCTCCAGAAATAGAAAAGCAAACTAGTTCTGGTATAACTCCTATTTGATATTAAATCATCATAAAAGCAGGCAGTAGTGTGGATGCTAATTTATAGACAGATAAAGAGAAATTTACCTCTCGTAAGCTATCTGAATCTCCTTGACATGTAGCCAAATGCCGGTTCTTCCGCCACATTTGAGTGTGAGTATACTGTAGATTTTCATCTCAAGAAGTATAATCTAATTTAACTACT
>BGPR01042517.1:0-13231 GCA_013235015.1 Araneus ventricosus | reverse complement strand
TCCAAACGGAACAAAATTGCGCTACAATGCAGTACAAGTGATGCGCTTTCCCAAACAAAAACCAGAGGGAGTAGCCTCCCCGAAACTTTCTCGCATACGATTAACAAGGGTGAAGTGAAAATATACCGCGCTCCAGAAACCCCCTAAGGTGGGGAAAACGCTGGCTGCAGTGTTCCCGCCTTTTTCGCGTCGTAGAATGGGGGAAAAAACCAAATATGCAATTTCCACGCCGATAATAACCGATTGAACCGAAAAGTGGAGACAAATCTACAATTAGTGTTTCAAGACTACACACGAAATTTCATTTATCTAAGTAATTTCTTTTAGAATATATTGTCTTCAGAAGTATGCGATTATACAGACGGACAGATAGTCAACCCTTTGACGGATTTAGCCCAAAATTTGAAACGGACCTCCATTCGTGATGATACAACTGTGAACCAAATTTTATTCATCTAGCTATTCACGTTTTTGAGATATAGTGTTCACATGAAAGGGGACAGACAGACAGATTTCCCGTTGACGTTTTTTGTTCAAAATGTGATAGAAACCTACAAATTATGTGTAAAGATCACATACCAAATTTCATCCTTATAGCTGTAATGGTTTTTGAGTTTTCGTGTTCGCAGAAAGACACACAGACAGACAGAGATAATTACAAACTTGGGTTTTTTTTTTTTTTTTTTTTTTTTTTTTTTTTTCGTACTCGGGGAGTTCTAAAACGCGGAGATTCTTCAAAATCTCGAAAAAGAAATAAAGAAAGAATGAAAAGGAATTTAAAAAAGGGGGGAAATCGTCAATAGGGGGCGCTGTGCCCCTATTTGAGGTCATTTTTTCGTGTTATTTTTAAATTATTGAAGCAACATTCAATAATCTTTTGCGGCTAAGATGTTAATTTATACACTCACTTCTGAAAGTTAAGCACAATTCTTAAGATGGGAAAAATTTGGAGTTAATATGGATACAATGGTTCGCAATTAGTCGTGGAGAGTCGTGGGACATGCAGTAGTCGGAACTCACATTTTAGAGTGCAAATCTCGTCACGAGGGAATTTAGGGGGTCGACCAGAAAGTGATGAAGGCGAAAAGGGATTTCGACTCATCTCGTTTCACAGAAAGCTGCTAATGAGACGAAATTGTAATCAATGGTTATGTTTGATATGCTTAATATTTACATGCATTTTGGTAAAAATAGTATGATTATTCCGGAAAATATAAAGGTCTCTTTAAAAAAATCCAGAATTTTTCCAAAAGTTTTTTACTTATAACATGTAGAATTTTCAAATAAATTAAACGAAACTTACAGAATACGTGACAATATGTTAGAGAAGCATTGTATTAAAATTTGAAGTAAATGCCTTGAATACTAGAAGAAATATGAGTATTTGTAGTAAATAATATGTACTGCGCATGTGTGAGATGCAGCGGAATTGTTCTTTCAGAATTTCGGAGCCAGATAGGTAGATCAACTCACATAAAAATTCCAGTTCAGTACCGTTAGTATTCAGAAAGATGTCGGCATTGCAAGAGCTGAATTGCTTTTGTTCTCTAAGAGAAACAAAATGTGAGGAGGGTTCTTGCATAAATTGATATTTTTTAAACTTGAATTTTCGAAGAGTAATATTGAATTTTACGAAGGTTGAATATCCTAAATACTTATGCATACTTCTAAATTAAATGCGTAACTTAAATTTCATTTCGAAGATCAAGTTTATTTTCAGTCAATTTCAGTTTGCGCATTTTGTTTCTCTTAGAGAACAAAAGCAATTCAGCTCTTGCAATGCCGACATCTTTCTGAATACTAACGGTACTGAACTGGAATTTTTATGTGAGTTGCCCTATATATTTGGCTCCGAAATTCTGAAAGAACAATTCCGCTGCATCTCGCACATGCGCAGTAAAAAATTATATACTACAAATACTCATATTTCCTCTAATATTTAAGGTATTTACTTCAAATTTTAATGCAATGCTTCTATATCATATTGTCACGTATTCTGTAAGTTTCGTGTAATTTATTTAAAAATTCTGCATGTTATAAGTAAAAAACTTTCGGAAAAATTTCAGATTTTTTAAAGAAACCTTTATAACCTGTCTTTTTCCTTTTTCCCCCCCGAATATTAATGCTATTTTTACCAAAATGCATGTAAATATTAAGCATATCAAACATAACCATTGATTACAATTTCAACTCATTAGAAGATTTCTGTGAAACGGGATGAGTCGAAATCCCTTTTCGCCTTCATCACTTTCTGGTCGACCCTCTAAATGCCCCCGTGACGAGATTTGCACTTTAAAATGTGAGTTCTGGCATACTGCATGTCCCACGACTAATTGCGAACCATTGCATTCGTATTAACTTCGAATTTTTCCCATCTTAAGAACTGTGCTTACTTTTGGAAGTGAGTGTATTTTACAGAGTGAGATAGTTAACTAGAAGTACCATTAAATGCTTGAAGGTTTTTCTTTCTCCAAAGAATAAAGAAAAGAAATTACGGGCGATTTTTGATAGCAACAAACTTAACATTTCGATTACAAATCGTACATTGAAAATTTAATAGGACGCTCGTGCATCAATGCGCGGAGAAGAAAACTGCTTTTCGATTACTCACGAGCAGATGAAAAGTAATAAAAGTTAATCTTACAGAATCAAAATTTATTTTTTTGCCAGAATCAAGATGCTTATCAGTCACTGCGTCGTCGTCATCATCATCATCGAGAGAAGAAGGTTTGGAGTCAGTCACCACAAGTTCATTTCAGGGTTTTTTCTGACGTAGACTTACGTCTCTCCATACTGGTCTAATGGTGTGTCGGGAAAGGAAAAAAATATGACGCTTTTCGTGGCATTTTTAAACGCTTATAGCTCCGCAACCAAATAACATAGAGCGTTGGTTTTAGTTTTATTTAACAGAGAAAGGTAGACATTGAAGATTTCAAAAATAATTTTAGAATTTGGAACTACCGTTTAGTCACAATCGAGCTGCAAAGTTGGTTAAAATCACTAAAACTTTAGATGACGTCACAGCGACCGATGCGCGCGCACGCAGACTAAGGCAATTCATCCATCGATTGTGCGAAATATTACTCACGAATTGTTGAATTACATCGAATTTCGTGCTAAAATTAAACGTTTATAGCTCCGCAACCAAATAACATAGAGAGTTGGTTTCAGTTTCATTTAACAGAAAAAGGTAGACATTGAAGATTGCAAAAATAATTTTAGAATTTGGGAATTACGGTTTAGTCACAGTCGAGTTGCAAAGTTGGTGAAAATCACGAAGAATTTTACATAGAGTCACATAGTCCAACTAGACTAATAGTCATTATAGACTATAAAGTTAATAGTCACATACAGCTACTTTAGTCACATAAAGTCACAGTTGAGTGAGGTAAGTAAGTCTACGCCCCTCAATCCCAGCCTCCCGACAAATTTTTTTTTCTTTCAGTTTAACTAAAACCGTTGCCGGAATTCAGTTTTGAACGCAAAATCTTTTTTCGTTCAAAATGCCATTTTTAAGCAAGAAAGTGCTATGCCACTTCACACTATTTTATCTTGAAAATTCCATCTTTTCTTTCTTCTCTTTATTTTTATGAAAATAAGAAAAATATTGCGTGAAACTTAAATTTGATGCAGCTGTGCAATTAAGATTGGATGACCACGCCCCAATTTCGTTCATCTATACATAGCGCTTTAAAGTTATCGCGCTCCAAACACGCAAATATACACATCGAAGGTTGTAGTCTAAACTTTGTACACCAAATTTTATCCATCTAGCCATTTAATTTTTTGAGTTATCGTGTTCGCATGTACACGGACAAATATGCTTCCAGTGGATGGATTCCGTCCAAAATGTTTTTGAAATCTTCCAATTTGGACCATGTACCAAATTTGATTCTTCTAGCTCAAAGCGTTTTTGAGTTATCGTGTTCACAGCCAGACATAATCTAAATATTTGTTTTTCTTTACTCTTGGCGGTCTGAAACATGTAGAATAATCAAAAACCCGAGGTTGAATTTGTTGACGATTCCCGTAGTTTCTTTTTGAATACTTTGTATACGAGAAAGAAACGAATAAACTTGTGCTGCCTTTGGGCAGGGCCGGATTATCAGAAGGGCAAAGTGGGGCCCTCGACTTTTTGGCCCTCGTTATTTTTTGCGTTATTTTCAGATTAATATATTTTAGTGCTTTACAAAAGCCGTGTGCGCGAACTCTTTCAAATAAAAATCAAATACCACTTAAATTTGAGACATTATTCACAGGGTTTTTCCCCTTCGTGTTTTCCAAGGGAGGGACTCCGGAGGGGAGTATTTTGAAGTCCGGCAAACCAGATAGCACGTAAGTTTGCAGCAAGTTTGATTTTCACTTGATATTACCTTGTCATCGCAAATTTGAGGCGTCAAGCTTGAAGCGAACTTGTAGCAAGTTCAACGTGACAACTAGCGCCACCTCCTTCCAATGCAAATTTGCTGCAAGTTTGCAAAACAAGCTTGATGCAAAGATAGCACAAAGAGATCTTTGTCTCTGTTTTAAAAAAAACATCCGAGTTTTAATAGCATCTCCTAGACCGTCCTTCTTTTTATTAATTCAATAAATCAATGATAATTTGTAAAAAAACTAAGTTTTTTATAAAAAAAAAATTCCATCTTTTTACTAAATATAACACTCGCACTTTAAAGAAAACCATATCGCCTTTTTCTTAATGTTGAAATTTTAACGTTTATAAACAAAATTAAACCGAAAAAGACAGTCATTGTTTGTTGAAAAATAATAACTTATACATTTTGTCCCATTTTAAAGTAATTACTTTTGAACTCTAATTTCAAAATTTATTCTACTAGCAAAATGTAGTTGTTAGCGAAAATCGTTCTCTCTTTGACTTCAAATCATATTCTCAACTCAAAAAATTAATGAAATCAAGAAAATAGTTTAAAATAAATCGTATACGAATCTAATCGAACGATGTATTAGCGAAATCTATGTTCTCCTCTCAGAGTTTAACTTGCCGAATGGTTAGCGCGTCTGCTTCGGAACCGCTAGGTCTCGAGTTCTATCCCTGGTTGTGTTCGTACTCTGTTTTTGCTACAGTTTGCAATGCAAGCTTGTTGCAAGTTCGTCCCATGGTGACTTCGAAGCTTGCGCTAACTTGCTGCAAACTTGTTTCACACTTGCACTCTTGTCGTGTCAAACTTGCTGCAAGCTTGCAGATTTGCAGTGCAAGTCTGCTGCAAGTTTGTTTCAAACTAAAATTGCTATCTGGGAAGAGCAAGTAAATGCTCGGCAGCATTTTTTTAAACCAATCACGGTCACACTTGAACCACCATGTATTACAAATTCTCACAAAAAATAATAATACAAAAGAGCATTTAGTAATTGACCTCGAAAATTCAATTTATGTCAATCACCAATTTCAATTTTTCACCATAAATAGCCATATTTCGTTTTTAAAATTAAAATGATTTTTGTTTTTCGAGTGTAGATACTGCACTCAGAAGCACAGGAAGTTGAATCTCCTAAATAACACAATTAATAATGCTGCAGTCCTTCTTTTATTTATGAAATCAAGAAAAAACAGTGTGAGTTGGCGCACTTACTTTCCTAAAAACGGTATTTTAATAGAAAAAGACAACGCTCAAAACTGAAAATCCGAACAGTTTTTAATTAAATTAACAGAAACTCAAATGAGTTATTCAATTTTGCTTTAGTAATAAAAGAAAAATCTGCAAAAATCACCACAAATATTGGAATAGCGACATCTATTGTCGGAAATTTTAACTTTTTCTCTTCTTTTTCCGGTTTTAATAGAACACATCACTTGTACAATATACTAACGAAATTTTGTTTCATGAAATCCCAGAACCGGATCTAGGGTTTTCCGAATGGGCAAACTTTAATCATAACAACCCCGTATGCTGAAAGTTGCTGTAAAGAGAGGGAATACAGTCAAACTTCGACTAACCGGCCCCGTCCGGACCAGGGCTGTGACGGATAACAGAAATCTCTGAATACCGTCAAACTTCGATTCCGAGCTGTGACGGATAACAGAAATCTCTGAATACAGTCAAACTTCGATTAACCGGCCCCGTCCGGACCAGGGCTGTGACGGATAACAGAAATTTCTGAATACCGTCAAACTTCGATTCCGAGCTGTGACGGATAACAGAAATCTCTGAATACAGTCAAACTTCGATTAACCGGCCCCGTCCGGACCAGGGCTGTGACGGATAACAGAAATCTCTGAATATAGTCAAACTTCGATTCCGAGCTGTGACGGATAACGGAAATCTCTGAATACAGTCAAACTTTGATTAACCTGCCCCGTCCGGACCAGGGCTGTGACGGATAACAGAAATCTCTGAATATAGTCAAACTTCGATTCCGTACTGTGACGGATAACAGATTTCTCTGAATACAGTCAAACTTCGATTAACCGCCTCCTTCCCGACCAGGGCTGGGACGGGTAACAGTAATCTCTTAATACACATGTACAGTTACGTGATTTCACACCTGGCTTCGGACGAAAATGAAAATGAAATTCTTTAAAAGTGAATAAAGAATACACGTTGTATTTAATTTTGAAAAACGATCAGCATAAACTTCAATATAAGAGAAATAATGTTTAGCAATGACGGATTAGAATTCTTTTACACGATGACGGATAATAGAAACTGACGGTGAAACGAGTGACGATTAATCGAAGTTTTACTACATCACTGTCTAATGTTTGAGATAAAAAAAAACATGGATGAAGGTCACTCACGTTCACATTTCGATGACTTGAGGGCGTACTTTTCGTCGCACTTGCACGCCAGCACGTCGCCCGCCGCTTCGCAACTGCCATCGCCGCAGTCACATTCTGCAAAGAGATAACATTGCAATGTGTCAAAAAAAATGCACGCCCTTCTGCTTGCTTTCCACCGAGGGACGTCGACAGATGAACTGAAGTGAACAAGATCAGAATTCTTCGCCAATTAAATAATGCAGACGATTAGCAAAATTTAATATACCGCGTGTCCGAGAAATATCTTTGTTATTCTAAACATCGATAACAGAAAAACGAAAAGGTGGAACGAAATGCTGTTCGCGGCGAGAGGAAGGAAGAAACCCAACAGTTTTTTCACAAGTACTTTCAATGCAGCTCTACGTGAACTCCTTCAGTAGCACGAGGAATGTCCGGCCTGCACTCGATTTCCCGCCAAGCGTTTTTTAAAGGGGACATTCGACTCTTAAACCTCGAAAAAATTGGGTGAAAACTGTGAAATTCGATACGTTACATATCTGTTATTTCTCTTATAGTACACGCATTTTCCAACCTTTATATTGGTATGTATTTGTTTGAGAGAGTAATAAATATGGGTATAACTTTTTGGAGAAAAAATGAGATAGTCACCTTGCGCGCATGATTACGAATAAAATATTGGTCTAAACACAATATTTTGGGAGTCTACGTAATCCAAACAGTACGTTTAAGAAACTGAACCGCATTTGATTAACATTTAAATTTAATTTCTATTTTATATACCAATTTAAATTAAAATATGTAAATTAAATGTCCCCCAAAAAAACTTTTTTGGAGAAAATATGTACAAAAATTGTGGTTCAATTTGTAGAAAATAGCACAATACATATTCGGTAAAAAGTTTATGTAAAAATATTCAATAGTTCTTGAGATATCGTACGCGTAATATAAAAACCACATATTTTGATATATAGCGCTGTAAATATATGGTCATTTTCAATGTTTATGTTGAACAGCTGATACATTTTACTACCTAACTTTAATAATTATGCGAATTTTTTAACGCGGATTGTTTTAAATTGTTCAGAAAAGACTGGGGAATAATATATATATATTTCATAAAATCGAAAATTTTCGAGGTTTAACATAACACCAACAACACGTCCCCGTTTGTAGAGTCATTGGGGCCCTTTGTGATCGGTTTCAAGGTTTAACAGTAGTATGTTCCCTTAGCATTTTCTGTGTCTTCAAACTTTTGAATCCGTGCATAAATTGAAGTCACGAAAGATATTTTGCACAGTTTTTGGTGATTTTATTTCCTGTAACCACAATACACACTGCGCTTTCTCTTGAGCGGTCACCATTTGCGTCTCTTATTGCAGCTGCCAAGTAATTAGCGAAATCTACCTCAAACTGTATCTATATTATATAAAACGCTCATGCGTGGCACAAAAGGATCTTTATTTCTTTCTGCCCGTTGGCAACGATCAGTTTGTTTACAATCTCAACCCTGACCCCGCGAGCATTCCTCCGCTAATCGCTTTAGCGTTATAGGAAAATTCGTTACTTTTTTTTTAATGTATTGATTTAAAATGATTTTCTTGCGAAATGTTGAATACAATTTGCGTAGAAGAGGGTGTGTGTTTACATGTGCGGGAGAAACATTTCGTTCAAAAAAGTGCATGTTTAAGATTTGCTGGGAAAAACGATGTTTGAAAATTTTGAAAAAGGCTATCTAATCAATTTTAAAATGCTAAGGGTAAATAATTTAATTATTATGAGGTGTTTAGATACCGCTAGAAACCGTGTGCAGAACGCTTATTCTAAGTACGGATGGGGAAAATCCTACCGGTTTAAACCGAAAAGCGGTATTTTGTTTCGGTTAAATGGTTTTTTTTCGGTTATTTTTTGCCCCGGTTTAAACCGGTTATTTTTTTAAATCTAAAAACCGGGTCGGAAGATAGGCTCGATTTGAGGTTCGACTAGACAAAAATTTACCAAGTTATGAAGCTTTGAATTTCATCATCTTAGGCCAATCACCGATAACCGCTTCCTCGAGGCGTCTGTTGGTTGGCGGATGACTGAAAGAGTCTTTATGAACAGATAAATATTGGCCAATGGATTAATTTCTTGAGGAAACAATGTTAATAAAAGAATTTGTCTATAATACTTGCTTATTGCAATAATTACTCATTTATTATTATTACATATTGTATTTCTTACTTATTTATAATCATTACTTATTACCTTAATTCATTATTGTATTAATGCTTAATTATTGTATATTATTATTAATAAAAAAATCTGTCTTTTCTTTGCAATAACCGCCATCCCTAATTCGAAGCACATAAAATTCTTCCAAAGAACCATGCCTCTACGACGCATAGTTTTCGAGAAAAATGCAAAAAGAACCAGCGGGAGTGGCCTCCCCGAAACTTTCTCGCATACAACCAGTAATGTGGGGTGGGTAAACACCCAGTGGTTAGGTAAATATTTTTGGGGTATTTACCCAAGGCCTGGTTATTTTGAAAAAAAATTATGAATGGTGATTTACAATGAAACATATAAAATTTATGAATTCCCAAAAATTTAATATTTTGCAAAAAAATTGCGTAAGTTCGCAATTTTTACGCGCGCTGAAGTATCACAACTTTATTTAACGTTTTTGAGTACGAAATCTTACTATAGATATCACGCAACTTTTCACCATACCTCTGGTTAATCACAGGCGTCAATCCGGAGAATGTCAAAAAGAAGTTTCGTTTTGGTGGTTGCCATAATTTCAGAACCGCGTGTTTGCGGCTCGCTACAATTTCATTCGTAGACCGTCAAGGTCGAAAGCCAAATGTACTAACTTCAGTAAAATAAGCGAAACGCTCGCCAACACACAGTCGCGATGTGCATTTTGAACCAAATATGCAATTTGAACAACTTTTTTTCAACGGATTGAAACGAAATTTGAGCACAGATCTATAATTAATATTAGCAAACGTAATGCCAATTTTTATTTATCTGAGCCAAACTGTTTAGGAGATATAATTTTTACAAGTATGCGATTATACAGACCGACAGACAGTCAGATTTGGCCCAAAATTAGATACGGACCTGCATTCATGATGATAAAACCATGTACCAAATTTTATTCATCTAGCTATTTAAGTTTTTGAGTTATAGCGTTCGCATGACATCGAACATACAGACATACAGATTTCTCGTAGACGGAGTTTGTCCAAAATTTGAAAGAAACCTACAAATTATGTGTAAAGATCACAGACCAAATTTCATCCCTGTAGCTCTAATAGTTTTTGAGTTATCGTGTTCACAGAAAGACACACACATTCCAAAATTGTTTTTTCCGGACTCGGGGAGGTCTAAGACGTGGAGATTCGTCAACATCTCGAGTTCGAATTTCTTGACGATTACAATACTTTCTCTTTGTATACTTCGTACACGAGAAAGTAAAAAGTGTGACGACGCATCTCGTGCGAGAAAAATAAGCTTCAAGACAAGCGGGAACAGTGATGTATATGACGCGGAATTTTCGCGAGTAGCTGCTCGAGATGACCACAGTGCAATTCGAGGCGTGCGTGCGCGCGCCGTGCTGTGGCCGACTGCACACGATCGTAATGTCGATGTTCCCGGATCCGGCATTCTAGAGGACGCCTAGTCATTTCTAGGCTGTGTAGGAAATTTTTAATACAGTAAAACCTGTATAAAACGGACACTGTAAAGCTGGCAATTCTTCTGTACTCCATTCCATCCATTTGGTCCAGACTGGTTTTTTCCCACACCCGTACAGGTCGAAAAATCAGGCACGACATTCACCTGAAGTTCCAAAGTGCGATACAACCGCTCCACCCACCACCGGTCTTCGATCCCCCTATTCCTTACCCCACTCCGCGTATTTCATATTTGCTACCCTCGACGCAGGTATCCGATATGGTCAAATCGTTTGAAGTGCCGACTACCCTCGCAAAGGGTCCCACCAAAGATTGAGTGCAAGAAGGCCTGGAATTTGGTTTGGTTGGAAATCCAGTTTTTCCCAGCCGCTATTCTATTTTCCACAGGTTCTCGACCTTGGCGATTGTTTTTTCCTTGCCGTGTTCCAAAATTTTCATTTTGGTAGAGATATGAATGGCCTGCTTAAGGAACGGAATCCTGTCTTAAGCGGAAAAAATATTCGGTCCAGTCGAAATCCTCATCGTTAAAGCGCATGCAGGCAATATAGGCAATGAGAGAGCAGACCAACTGGCAAAAGACGCAAGCAACATGGGCAACCCTATTCATTTATTAAACTTCCTAAACCTCACATAAAAGGCCTCCTCCGGAAAAGCATGCTTGAGGAGTGGCAAACCTTATGGAAGAATGGCGATACAAGCAAGAAAATCTATAACATCCTGCCCTCAGTTAGTCTCCGTCCCACTAACTGGATTAGAGAGGATGTTATCTTCTTCTCTCAACATGGACCTTTCCCTGCCTACCTCAGAAAGTTTCACCTGTCTGACAGCGATTACTGCAGTCGTGGTGGAATTGGCACGGCACTTCACTATGCCACGGAGTGTATTTACACAGTGTCTTGGCATATGAGGAAGCCAGCGCCAAACTTCGAACAAGAATGGCCGAAAAGGGTCGCCAATAACCTCGTCTCCAGGCAGAAAATTCGTGGGATTATCAAATTCATGAGCGAGAACAGAGATCTTTTCCGGCCTCCCTAGCCTTCAACTTCCCAGCGAGCTGAACTAAAAGACTCAATTACCGGTCATTCCCCTCCCCCTTTAGAAAAGAAAGGAATAACAACATCTAAAGAAAAGAAATCACGAACTAATAGTGTAACAGTGAAAATGCCTGTGCTGTACATAGTGTAAATATTTCTTTCTTTTTGTTTATTTTGTTTTGCATTTTTCTTAAATAAAATTCCCGTGTCTTGACCATCAAACCGTTCAATGACCGGTCTGGTCACGGGTACGGGGGTAAGAGACGGCGTTCTGTTCTATACTATGATCCCTGTATGAAACGGAAGTCTAAAACGGAAAATTTTTCTAGCCCCTTTAGGTTCCGTTTAGTACAGGTTTCGCTGCATTTCACACATTTCTTAGGCATTCCATACAATGCCAAATGACAAGCCGGTAAAGAACAAAACACATCGCCGATTCTATTTTATGAGAAATAAAATGAAGTGCAGGGCAGAATAGAATTATTTCTTTTCTTGATGCAGCAAGCAGGTTCGTATTTTATTTTGTCTTTATTAATAAGAAAAGCGTAGTTCATTTTCCTTTATGCATTTGCAATAAAAAGAATTGTAATGGCACTCTTATTAGTTTTAACAGCGTTAATAACATTTGCATTTCTATAGAATGTGCGTCTTTTAGACAAACTTCTTTTCATACTTTGCCTGAATAGCATTCGTCATTCTATAGAATACATATTGGTGATGTATTTGGTATTGCATATAATGTCCAGGAAAAGTGCATAACATATTCAAATAATTCTCATATTTCATACTTTACATAAGAATGCCTAGGAACTATGTAGAATGTCTGCATTTCATGCATTGCCGGTAACATCGACTTGAATGAAAACAGCACGCAGACGAGTGACTCACTTTCGGAAGCCACTGAGGTTCGATATACCGATTCCTTTCGATGCAACCACAGGAAAAAAATCCAAAGGAGTGAGATCTGGCGATCGAGGTGGCATTTCGTTCATCTCGGTTTCCAATTACGTGATTCGCAGTTGAGCTCATTTTCTTGCATCGTGATTGTGACGTCATACTATTTCTTCCCATTTCTCTCGTAGAACTGTAGTTATTTGGACAACCGCACTCGGAGCGACGATTCTCGATCTACACCATTTGCCCGATAGAATCCGAACAAACCGCGTTTGCGTGTGTCTATCGACGTATGAATTAAAATCTTAATTTATTCGCTGTCGCTTAAATTAAAGAACTTACAAAAAGATTATAATATTTCTTGTTCTACACTTGCTTGTCAAGTGGTATCTGAAGCGTCCGAAATTAATCCAAGGAATTCAGCAAAAGTAATTGAAAAGTTAATGATCAGGCAACCCAGATAGCACGTAAGTTTGCAGCAAGTTTGATTTGGATTTCATATTAGCTTGTCATAGCAAATTTGACGCGTCAAATTTGAAGCGAACTTGCAGCAAATTCGCCGTGACAACTAGCGCCACCTTCCTTGCATTGCAAGTCTGCTGCAAGTTCACCATGACAAATAGCGCCACCTCCTTTGCAATGCAAATTTGCAAAACAAGCTTGATGCAAAGATAGCAAAGAGATATTTATCTTTGTGTCTGTTTCAAAAAAACATCCGATTTTTAATAGCATCTCTTAGACCGTCCTTCCTTTTATTAATTCAATAAATCAATGATAATTTGTAAAAAAACTAACTTTTTTATTAAAAAAATTTTGAAGCATTTTCCATCTTTTTACTAAAAGTTTTTACTTTAAAGAAAACTATATCGCCTTTTTCTTAATGTTGA